>CM034151.1:409787672-410014977 GCA_019776745.2 Taxus chinensis
ACACCTAAAAATCAAAGCCTACATCCTCACCTAACCCAATTCCTCCCAAACACATTAGAAAGACTCTTTCCATTATAATTCATGGAAGAACATGAATGAGATCTAGACATCAAGGTGGATCTTTCCCATTTAGTAAAACCTAGGAACTCAGCATCTAACCGATGTCGGTTACCCTAAACCACCATTGGTCAACCCAAAACCATCTTCAATTACCATTTAATCCCAAAAACAACCTTATTTCAAGGATGGCACATTTTCTCAGAGAAAGAGATGAAACCAGAGCTGCATGCAAGAAGAACCAACATTTGTACACGCATCAGAGCATCCACAACTAGCATCAGAAGCAATCATAGAGCCACTTACATTCACAGGAGCATCTGGGGAAGCATCATCACCACACCAAAGCTCCATCCATCTGATCAATTTCCATTTCGAACCACACATCAAGCTTGTACAATAGTTAGTGTTTTTTTAACCAACACTTGTCCATTGTCATTTTAGTAGACTCTTTTACTTATGTTATTAGTTTCTACTCCCATTCCAATTCTCCCATCATTTTCCTTCATAAAAACTTGATCAATCTTTCACCCATACCATTAAACTACCCATACCCTACTGATAACTATCCCTGAGCACACCTAAGACCCACATGGACCTCACCATTTCCATTTAGCCTCAGATCTGTCACCCCAAAAAGTTTTTATGAAGTTTCCTGTACCCCGACCATACCAATGCCAATTACTTATAGCCGTCGTCGGTTAACCTAAACCGACATTGGTCATACCAGACTGACATCGGTCTCTATTTTTTTACCCTTAGACCAAGAAAAAGGCTTAAAACCTCCACCAAATACCCAAAACAACCCAGATCAGACCCTGACCAGTACCAATACTCTAACAGAGACCCTGACCTTCAGATTCAGTCATAGCTTAGCTTGTTGTGAACAAATTTGTTTATTGTAGTCAAATGAGATACATAAATCATTTTAAATACAGTAGGATTTCCTTTATTGTTAACATTGAGTTGTTTTAAACATTGAATTGACAACCATATAGGGAGTATCACACTTCCTAGATCTAGTATATGTTAGGCAGTCCACTACATATACTGTTTAAATTTTATCTGGTGGTCTTGTTTTCCAATTTAGGTAGTTCCTTCTAGCCAAAAGG
The DNA here is from genome assembly GCA_019776745.2 of Taxus chinensis. Classification (NCBI taxonomy): domain Eukaryota; kingdom Viridiplantae; phylum Streptophyta; class Pinopsida; order Cupressales; family Taxaceae; genus Taxus; species Taxus chinensis. The sequence goes on from CM034151.1 coordinate 409,788,842, forward strand.
AATCTCTCATGATCAGCTATGGATCAATAAGTCATACGCGTGCAACAACCTACAACCAGAATTTTAACAGGTATTCCTCATAGCCCTTTACCCTTATCTATTTTGTTGATATTCAAAGAAACGCTCTAGAATGAGGTGAAACATTTTGGCATGCCCAGTGGGACCCATTTGGGGTTCTTTGCATTTCTTCATTTATAGGAGAAAATTTGCATGTTTTCTTCCTTTTTAAAAGGTTCTCACATTAAAATTTCTCACCTGGAATCTTCTCTTCTTCTATTGTCTAAGAGAAATCATATTTTTCTGCTTTAAAACAAACATTTATTTCCTTTCATTGGTATCACATTAGTGAAAGAGAATCCCTTCTCCTGTTCATCCTTTTGTGTCATTGAATTCAATATTTTGATTTGGGTTTAAAAATCATTTCAGTTTATTCTACTTTTTTGTATCATCTCACATTAACTGAGGGCAACCTATATGCTGGAATTCATTCCTAGCTAATTTTTAATAAACAAATCATAGAAAGCACATCTTCTCTCTCTCTCTCCCTGTCTTACCAAACTACACAAATTCAAAAATATACACATTCTTAAAAGACATATTTCCTGGGAACGCCTGTAAATGATCACACTAATAAGAGGATTTGTCGGTAGTCCCTAGCTCGCTACTTCTATCAAGTCACACTTTAGAAGATGACCCGCCCCCACCATAACATATTTGACACCTCTCCCTTTAGATATCTTTCATCGTAAGAAGCCTTCCTCACCAAAAATTATATTCTAAAGTTCACGAGTCGCTCTTTAATAGCATAACCTGAAAAAACATGATAGAAAAAGAACTTTTAGGATCATATTTTTCTTAGTGTTTCTACTTGGCTTGCGTTTTGAGGTAAGAGGACACGTTCTTCATATTTTCATTTCTCCTTGCATGATCCTCATCATTGTTGGTGTATTACAGCTTCATCTAAGTGTGCCTCACCCCTATTTTTATCATTCTCAAATTCTGGGTTTTATTTTGCATCTAATTTAAACTCATAACCACATTTTATTCATCTCTATTTCAAATTCACAGTAACTAGTGTCAGTCCAGTGACCATCATCAGTTACCCTCTGACCATCATCATTTTTACACAACTAGCATCAGTTTATTGTTATTTTGGTTAACCTTCCCAAAAGGACACCTTCTTCACCTTCTTTGTTGTTCAGAGTCTCTGTCACTCTCATCATATTCACTGTCTTGAAAAAATTCATCATCATCTTATCTACTTAGCAAATTGTTAGCATTTTTCCTTGTCTTGACAAACTGTCCATTTTCCATAGTGATCGACTGGGTATAACTGTGACATGTGTCGGTTTACCCTAACTAGAATCGGTTAGCCTGCTCAAATTTCTAGCTAACATTTTATACCAAATCCACCTACCACCACCTATTTTTCCTATCTTCACTATATTTATGTGTCATTTATAGAAAGCAATGCTACCACGTCACTACTTGTCTACATGGTGCTGACATGTAGCCAAGAAAACACCCTCATATTCCATGCTATTTGTCAACTGATCCCACCTAGCCCTTTGCCACATTCTATTTTATCACCCATGGATCCTACCCAACCTATCACTATGGCCACAGGGGACGAGGAGTTCACACGACTCCTTGACTAGAACCCTGATGCCTTACAATTCTATATTTCCCACTCGTCCACTCAAGATGCCTTAGGTTAGTTGATATATGACATGCCCATATCTATCCTCTTGACACTTGCTCCTACTTCTTCTCTAGCCTCTAGTAGCTCCGCTCTGCCCGCATCTACCTTGCCCCTAGTCATTTCTCAACTAGGCCCTATACCTGTTATGACCGCTACATCTACCACATCTATTGCACCTGCTACATCCACCACACCATCACCAACTACCCAGAACGTAACCTCATCTATGCATATTGTCTCACATATACTTATAGCTACAAAACCACCCCCAATGTTAGTGACCTCTACCCCTTTTCAAAACATTTTCCTTTCTATTCCACATTCCTTAGCCCCCATTACTACTAGGGTCACCACGACCCTTCTACCTCCATATATGTACTATCAATAGCCTCCCATTTCATCTATCATTCATTCGGGGTACGTCCCCCCTATTTCACTTCCTCCTTCTCAATCTACCTATATGGCATCACCATATATTGGAATGCCACCTCCATTATATGTCTAACACCAACCTCCTTATGCTACAGGAGGTACCCATCCATCACAACCTACCAATGACTTAATCAAGTTAATGATGGAAAAGATGTAGACACTGGAGGCATTGGTTTCTGGCACACGCAACTCTCTCACCTATGATGAGATTTTTAATGAGCCCATCCACCCATCCATTCATATTCGTCCATATCTCATACATTGGTAAATGCCTAAATTTAACCGCTTCAACAGCAAAGAGAACCCACAACAACATTTGTGGTATTTTAAACATGGGTGTTATCTTACTTCCCATGATGATTCTTTTCTCATGAGGACCTTTCCCATGTCTCTGATCGGGCCCGTATTAGATTGGTATAGTGGGTTGCCTAGACATTCTATCTTCTCATTTAATCAAGTATCCCAAGCCTTGTTGGATCACTTCTCCATCAATGTTGTTAAGAAGGTTACCATGACTGACCTCTACTCTACGTCTCAATATGATAACGAATCTATTGCAGATTTTGTTGCTCATTGGCGTAGCCTGATCAATCAACTCACATTCAAACTACCACAAACCAAACTCATAGAGCTCTTCATGTGGGCTTTTGCTAGACATATCTCGCCAACGCTTCAGGTGCAAACTTTCCAAACCTTTGATGAGGCATTCACCATGGCACGAAAGCTAGAGATTGGGGCTATCAAAGAAAAGAAAATTCAACTACGCAATAAAAACTCGACATTTAAGTCAAATGATACCTCTTCTTCTTTGAAACCACAGAACAATTATTTAAAAACCAAGGGAACCGCTAATGCAGTAGTACTCAAGGTTGGCCCATCCCATCCATCAAATCAAGCAAACCCCTCATCTAATCTCTTTCCTGTTCAAACCTTTCAATTCAGATGAGAACAACGGAAACACACCCCAATTAGGGAGCCTTATTCTTCTGTCTTAGAAAATATCATTAAAGCTGGGGCCATCACTCTTCCTCCCATAAAACCACACACTGGTTTTGATCTTTCTCACCCCACACCCACGTGGTACAAAGAGCACATATTCTATATCTATCATCGAGTAAAGGGTCATAGTGACAGAAATTGTATCACTTTCAAGAAAATTGTCCAGGAAATGCTTGAGAAAGGTGAGTTAACCTTGGATAATCCTAATGCACTTGCCAATCAGAACCTACACATCTTTAAGAAGCCATTAACTAATCATGTCCCTTCTTATGATCAAACCGAAGAGACCTCAACTCATGATAGCCATACTTTTGAGGTCCATGCTATTTTCATTGACACACCCATTGCTTCCCAATTACCTCATATTCCTTCCATAGAGGAAATATTAGCCCGAATTCCTCCACCTACACTTTAACCCACCTTAACTATTTCTCCACCCATAGAGGAACACCCTTCATCTCCTCCCTCACCTATGAGAGAGCCTTCTATTAACATCGAGACCATTTCACCTTTGGCTTCTCCACCTAGATAGTCGTCACCTGTGGTACCCTTCCAACCCACATAAGATGCTTGTGTATATGCTCCACCCATAGAGGAACACCCGTCATCTTTTCCACCTATCAAAGATCCCTTAGAAATGTCATTGTCTTAAGGTGACCATTCTCCATCAGCTAGCTAAGATCCCGCGGACTTACTCTCGGCTCTCTTACCCACAGAAGATGAATCTAGCAAATTCCCAATTTCTAAGACACATTTTATGAGAATCACCATTGGATCCTCATCAACCTCACCCACTGTAATTCTGTTCTCACACTTAGCCAGCTGCCTAGATTATGTGGATAAAATCTTACTTTGGGGGCATCTTCTTCTTCCTATCTCAACACAAATGCAGATGTCACTCGCTGATACATCCACTATCTACTAAAAAATATTTTGGCCAACCGAACCACACATAACCAAAACTATCAAAAATTCCCCCACAGTACCACTCATGGCTCAACTCACACCCCTACCCATAATCCAACATGCATCTACATCCAAACCCACACCTACATCATTTTCCTTGCCTAAACCTATTACTACCTTAGGGTTCAGCCCAATGGCCAACCTTACTCATCCACCCATCAAATTATATTTAGCCACATTTTCCAAAACTAACGCCAAACCTAATCCGGCCCCCAAATAGAAGAACCAATCCCCTAGATCTCATACCCCAACCTCATCGATCACGCATTCATCACCTTCACCCCATCCATCCATCTTAGGTCCTCATCCTTCTAGCCTAGTTAAGAAACCTCCACCTGATACTAAATAAAAAACACAGCAGCCATTTCCTCCATCACAAACCTCTAACATACCCAAGCACCTGACATGACTTCCGCCCACACTTGCAACATTTTAACCACCCATACCTTCAATACCATCGATAAATTCTTCACTACCCACAAAAATGTAGTCTCTTTCCCTTACACCTCCTACATGGCCCATGCCATCTACCTTCCTAACACCTTGGTTATCCCCATGGGTCACTCACCCTCTTCCACCATCCATTTTTCCCTCTAGATCTCATGCGCCCATATCACCCTTACCCAAGAAGGTGCAACCTAAATAAAAAAATCTGCTACCCTCTAATTAGGTAGTCAAACCAACCACACACTCTCTTACCAGTTAATCTACCATATCCCTACCCAAGAAAACACGAATAACACCTAAGACCACACCATCACCTAAAACCATAGCTCGACCCACTCCCCCTCTTGCAAAAACCCTTCCTATATAATCGGCCACACCTACAAACAAACCCACATTCACTTCCCATTATGATCAACTAACGGGATCCTATGCCAAAATTTTAACCAACCTCCTTGAAAGTTTTGTCATCACATTACCACCTCTCATACCTTATGACCCTCTCAAAAAAAAACCAAAGGGGATTGACAAAACAAAAATTTACGCCTACCATCGTGTGCTAGAACACGATGTAGAGAACTGTAAGGCTCTGAAAACTTTTCTTATCCAGTTGTGTCCTCTTGAAGAAAAATTTGATGATGATGATCTTCTTGATGAAGACCCCATTTTTCCAGCACCCATTTCCAAAGTTCTTCCCTCATTTCCTACTCAATGACCAAGACCTCTACCTCCAAAACTCTTAGAGCCACCCCAAGATTTGAAATTAACATGGTTTTCATCAGAGAACTCACCAAACCTCCACCCAAATGTCAGTGTGCCCAACTCATCTCACAAGGTTCCTTCCTGACACTTGGCTTTTTCCCTTCTTGTCATTATACCTTTCATGGCTCAACTACTTCACCTACCACCTCGCCTCAAATCAACATGATCCACATTGTTACTCGCGCAAAGAAGGAAAAAGGCAAGGAAAAGGAAACTGAACCACCTACAAACCCGATACCCAACATACCTTCTACAACCACACCTAAAGTCACTATCTGCAGCCCCACCTATCCTATTTCTAATGGGGTTACACATCACACCATGCTCAAGCAATTACACCAATCCTCCCTCAAGATGTCCCTTAATGACCTCATCCAAACCTATGAATCCCATCGTCAAGATCTCATAGAGGTCCTTCAATCTATTGAGGTTTTACCCAATTATCCTACACCCATAGCCTCCATCATCATACCTCATCATGTCACCTCTCTTATAAAATTACCATCTTCTTCTACACCTCCACCTACTCAGCGAGTAGCTACCCTCAACTTCTCAGATGAAGAGATTGCACCACACCAAACCGATTACCCAGATCCAGCCCTTTTCATCTCTATCCACATCAATGATATATGTGTATGACGTGTTATGATCGATGGGGGTGCTAGCATTGACATCGTATCCTCCCATGTGTTTGACCAAATGCCCATACCCAACAATTGCATCCATAAACATTCTGCCATGTTGTGTTCATTTGATGACACTATCACCTCTACACTTAACACCGTCATCCTCCATGTTTGCGTAGGCCCCCACACTATTATAGAGTTATTTTATGTCTTGGAGGGGGAATTTCAATATAACATGTTGTTTGGTAGACCCTAAATTTGTGTTATGGGTTGTGTTCCCTCCACTTTCCATCATTGTGTGAAGTTTGAGCATGAAGGGAACACCTATACCATTTTTGCTGACCCATCACCTTTCAAAACTTGCAACATGCTTTACCAACCCAATGATGTGCTTATAACCATTAAGGCATCTACCTCTATGACCACTTCCTCTTCACCTACACCTCCACACACCAGTTCCACCACTACCTTGACCGCACCTACATTCTCCATCCCTACTACTGCCACAACCTCCACGGCTGACCCGTCAGCCTCCGAATCAGTTGTCTCCACCTCTGATTCAACCTCTAACACATCATCTATCCCAGCTACCCATATATCAACCACTAATCCATTAGAAGGCATTTTTCAATGCCTCACTCTGGGGGAGTATCACTTATATAGTGTTAACACATTCCTTACTCCAAAAGAGTATGGAAGTCTTCACCAACACCCTCGCTATGATCACCCCATAGGATAACATAAATTGTATGGTCCTCCCTACCTTCGCATCAATATCACCTATGGGGGACTTGATACTAACACTTATACACCTGAACCACCATCACAAACCCACCCATTTTCTGCCAACCTCCAGTCACTCACCAATCACTGTTTCACCCACACCTTTCTACACCGATGTGCATGGAAGGGTTTTGGTATTGGATTTTATGAGAAAGGTCATCACACTATTATTCTATGTACTAACCGCAAACATAATGACAACAATGGTATCGGCTTTGTTGAACCACCTACCAAGAAGGCTCACATTGAACTCATTGAGGATATCAACCCTTCTCCACCTTCTTCACCCACTCCACCTTCTTCACCACTTTCACTGACAAATTCAATGGATCAAGAATCCATTCCTCATAAAAAAATTCATAAACATCATTTCCTTGGGGACTCTGACTTATCAATGTGAGGGCAAGGCTCCCTCATCTCTGCCCTTCCTATATCCTAAAAAATATCGATGACGATACACCTTCTATTAATGTCATTTAATGTCAGGATGATGAAGCTATACTCACCTACCTTGGTGCAAAAGAATCATATATTCATCAGTCGTTACCATCTGAGATGCAAACCATGTTGAATGAATCGACTATCGAGATAAACATTCATACTCAGGATGACTCGCACATTCTAAAGATCGTACAATTTTTAGATGCTGTTGAACAGGAATCCATCACTTATTTTCTCAAAAACCATAACCACGCTTTGGATTGGTCTTACATAGATATGCCTGGTATTGACCCCACCATAGTGGTCCACAATATCGTAACCATTCCCGAGGACAAACCCATAAAAAAAAAGCTGAGGAAAATGCACCCTCGCATTGCTCTTCTTTCTGTTTCCTTCATCTTACCCATTGATTATCCTCGATGGATTTCTAACATTGTCCCTATCACTAAGGCGATAGGAGGACTCTGCATTTGCACGTATTTCTGTGACCTCAACCTAGCTTGCCCGAAAGATGACTTTCCTCTACCTGGTATTGACCAACTGGTTGACCTACCACTGGTCACGAGATTTTATCACTCATGGATGGCTTCTTAGGTTATAACCAAATCTTGCTTTCCCCAAAGGATCAACACAAAACTACATTCATCACCCCTTGGGGGACCTTCTGCTATTGATTCATACCTTTTGACCTTAAAAACACTGGTTCCACATATCAATGGGCTATGACCTACATCTTCCATGACATCATGCACCATATATTGTAATATTATGTAGATGATCTCTTGACCAAATATAAATGCTGCTCCGAGCACATTACCATCCTAAAAACCATTTTTGACCGCCTCATTAAGTATTGTGTTCGCCTCCATCCCAAGAAGTGTTTCTTCAGGGTTCTCTCAGGAAAGCTCCTGGGATTTATCATTTCCTTACATGGCATAAAGGTTGAACTTGATAAGGTCAAGTTCATTCTCAAAATGCCTCTACCCACTAATATGTGGCAGCTCCGTAGCTTACAAGGTAAGTTTAAGTCTATTTGTCATTTCATTTCGCAACTTTCCAATCGGTGTCAACCATTTCACCACCTTCTCAAAAAGGATGTTTCCTTTAAATGGGATGATGATTTCCATAAATCTTTTGAAGCCTTGAAACAATACCTTCTTTAACCACCCATACTCATTCCACCTAAAGACGATCAACCCTTCTACCTATACATCTCTACTATCGATCATTCCTTGGGGGCCATGCTCGCTCATCGCAATGAACAACACAGGGAGTAGGAATTTTATTACATAATCCATACACTTTTGGACTATGAAACCTGATACACCCATGCCTAAAAAAATTGCTTAGCCTTAGTTTTCATTGCCACAAAACTCTGCCATTACCTAGTCAACCACAAAACCTATGTTGTGACCAACACCAACCCCTTACACTTCATGTATGCCAAACCTTACCAAAATAAAAAAGTTACACACTAGCTCATGCTTCTAGTAGACCTCAACCTTGAATTCACCCATCAAAATTCCATCAAGGGCCAAGCTATCACTGAGCAATTTTCCAACGCACCTATTTCTGGGGACCAACCCTCTAACTTTGACTTTCCACATGAGTCAATTGCTACCATTTCCCTGGACAAACCCGCTTACCAAATGACACTCTTCTTTGATGGTTCCAAGTGTTAATGTGGTGGTGGGGGTGGTGTTATCCTCATTCCAATTGATGGTGAACCCATGAATTTATCTTTCAAACTTGATTTTGATTGTATAAATAATATTCCTGAAAATAAAGCACTTATATTGGGTCTCCAAGCTGCCTATGCCTTAGATAATAAGTCCATCAACATCTTCAGTGATTCTTAATTGGTCGTAAACCAAGTCAATGGTATATACCAATGTCGTAATGAGATACTTCAAAATTATAAACATCATGTGGACATAATTTTGACCACCTTCGACAGTTACACCCTTCAAACCATCCCACTTTCAACCAACAAATTTGTAGATACCATGGCCTGCTTGGCTTCCCAAATACCCACTTCACCCGCTGATTCTAAAATCATTGTCACCATATAAATACTCCAATCACCCTCTTACTTACCTCATGAATTTTACTCTATCGGAACTGCTGCTCCTTTTTGGTACCCATATTTAATTTCCTTCACAACTCGAGCAACGTCATGGATTTCACAAGACACTCAGAGGCAGATAAATGATTTATATGTCATTTTTTAGCTAGGGAAGAAATTTATCTAACTTCTTAGCACTCAGGCTTTGAAGAAGTGGGTAGCACATTGAAAGGATTTTGATCTAATCCTCACTATTTTAGGTTTTTCCTTTCAACCAAGGTAAGACAACCTATATTGTAGCCTCTATTTTTTGAAGGAGGTGGAGATATCCTTATATTGTGCATATTGTATGGAGATGGCCTTGGGAAAACATGATCAATTTTCCACTATTCAAACTCAACAGAGTTGTCACTACTAAATGATGGAAATGCTTTCAAGACAAGGCTGAGGCTGCTAGAGACATGGTATGATCTTGATTTTCTTTGTGCATTTTTATAAATGGATTGAATTATTTTATCGACACACAATGCAATGCAGGGGTAGTATGGGTAGGATTAGTTATTCTAAATGAATTTTGGTGGGAGACTTTAGACAAGACTAACAAGAATCTTCCAGATTATTTGAGGACCTTTGCAAGAAATTTGTAACACCTAAACAACAAAATTCTTCAAAGGGGTTAAGGTACTCCTTCAACCAGGATATGTGCAAAAAATGGAGGCCCAAATCTACAATCTTCCAAACAATATTTGACAAACTGCCACAAAATATTGAAGCAGATGAACCAACAAAGCATCGAGAAATCTCTATTTTATCATGACCTAAGGTGCACCCAAACGTTTACAAAAAATCTCAAATATCAAAGAAGGTAAAGTGATTTTAAATTTGTTTATCTCTTTATGGGATGAAATCTCTTCTTAATGTGAGACTACAGATGCCACTAAACTATCAACAAGAAATGAGACCATGTATGATCAAGAGATATTTTAAACACAAGACTGCAACAGGAGAAATAAATACAAATTGGAAAAATTCTGAAACATAAGTGCATGCAACTTTTTCCAAGAGACAACACAAAATAATCTAGAATGACCAAATTTATCAGCAGGGGAATGTTATAAGAACAATCTCAGAGCTTTTTGATGGATTTACAACTAAAAAAACTCAACATGATACAAATCTGATGCAGAAAGGAATTAGAAATTGTTCTCAGGAAAGTTCTCAAAGAATAGGCTTCTTCCCAATTTTTCCCGTGAAATTCTAAGTTTCTCTAACATTTTGCATGTCTCAAAACATGCATTATATAACTTTAAATTACATTTTATCCTTCTTCCCCAAGAAAATAATATGCCCAACATCAAGTTTGTTACAAAATTCCAACATGATTCGCAGATAGGGATATTTAACAAATTTGCAACCAAATTTTCTAGGTGTTTAAAAAATGGTGAATCATTACAAATCCTTCATCATTATCCATTGTGGAGGCACGTTTTTCATTCTCCCAACATACAGACCCCTTCCATTTCATCATTTCATCCTTATCATTTCAAAATTTGATTATGCAACTTTACAATTTGATATTTCACATTTTACACGAGCCTGAGTAAAAAATTATTTCAAAAACACCTCAAATCTGTAAATTAATCCCTAAAAACACTTGCATTGATCTTTGCAGGCACAAAGGACATGAATTCACCAAAAAATTGAAGAACAATGCTGCAAAATTCACATTTCCACACTTCCTGGAGAAAAAATGGCGGCCAAAAATGAAAATGTACACTTACCATTGATTTGCTCTTTCTCCTTCAATCTAGGCCCTCCACGTGTCAAACTATGATTGGGGATGAATTTGGGCTCACTTTTTGACCTTTTAACATTTTTGGAAAAATGGAAAAAAATTACTTTTTTCTCCGCCCCTCCACCTTTGAAATTTGGTGATGACACGTGGCATATGGTGGGTCCCATTGGGATCACGGTTCAATTCTACACATTTTGACCCTTTTTTGGAATTTGGAAAAAAATCACGTTTTTCCTCCATGGGCCTGCACGTCCGCCTTTGTCCTTGACATGTGTCATCCTCTCTATCGCTAAAAATATATCGGCTTATTCCATGTTTTAGCACCTTTTTTTGCCAAGGGAACTTTTTCTCACTTCTCCCCATGGGTCCGTGCCTCTGATTCCGTCCTCGCCACATGTCATGTTTTGATTTGTCATGGAGCCACACCTCAAATCTTCCATTCTAAGTATTTTTTGCAACAGGAAAAATTTCCCCTTTTGCCTCTACCGGCCCGCAGACCCACTTTTCCTTCGTCATGTGTCTCCCTATGGCTCATTCGCAGGCCCACGGCTTAATTTTTTGCCTTAACTCATTTTGACCAAAAAAGGGAACAATTTCCCCTTCTCCCCCGCTAGTTCGCTCTTTCCCCACCCTGTCACGTGTCTATATCTCTTCCATCACGGCCCCACAGAACTTTCTACATCTCTTTCCCTTTTCACCAAAAAGGCAAAAATTCTTCTAAGTCCCCCATCGGCCCACTTTTCCCTTTTTGATTTTTAGGACACATGTCCACCTTTGATTGGTTGCAGGGTTTCGGGCCAGTTTTGAATTTTAAAAATTTTTAAAAAATAAAATTCAAAAATCTCCAAGGAAATCTCACACCCCCGCTTCTCCTCGGCTAATCAAAACATGCCACGTAGGTAATTTGGAAAAAGTGGAGACCTGGGCCCGAAAATGCTCCATTTGCCGAAAAGGAAAAAAATGATAAGTTATAACACTTCCCTGCTTCTCCTTAGCTAACTAGATGCCGCCACGTACCCTCTGACTTCTCAGCAATAATTTGAAGGCTAAAATATGGCTGTCTGACTATCAAAAACATAGAATTTTTCCAGTTGTCCCCAGAATCTTATTTTTTCACCAAGGATGGAATTTTTTTGAAATAAAATCAGATGAAACATGATTCCGAGCATTTCTCAACCACATGGATAGATTTTCAAAAGCATATAGGTATAAAACAATCATTTTTAATCTTCCATGATCAGGAAAATGGAAAAAACGAAATAGCCCACATATTTGAAGAATTTAGGGAAAAAATTAGGGGAAACTTGAGTATTCTTACAAAATGGGGCATGTCAAATGATTTTCAAATGGACTAGTGCATAGAAACAGAAGAAACAATTTCATCCCATCCATTAAAACTGTAAAAATGTTTCAGGAAATGCAGAGTTAAAGGAAAATTAGGGCAAAGGTGGTGTAAGATCAAAATGGACACCAACATCGGCTCTAGCTTAGGGATGGGCACTCCTTGTGAGTTCCACAAGAACAATAAGTAGACTAAGTGAAAAATAATCCATTGGGTAAAGGATTCATGAGCTAGAACCACTAAAAACTAGCTAAGAACCTAAAAAAAATGGTTGCCACACACCAAGGCAAACCAAAAAATGATAAAACACCAAAAACAGAGAAAAAAACCAAACACTATACACTGTACAAGTTGGTGCATACCTCAAATTTATGGATTAATCCAAGAAATGCTTCATATGCCTGCCATTAACATGTAGTTCAAGTAATTCCCCATCTAAATATTTGAGAAAAAAGGTATTCTCACCAATTCTGATATCAATGGAGTAAGGGACCATCCATAATGCATCAAATTTTCCATGTTTTACCTTATCCTCATTTCTATTGTCCCATAACAAAAATAGATCTCCAATATTGAAGGCCCTAGGAGTGACCTTCTTATCAAACAATATTTTCAATTTCTCTCTAAATCTGATATGCCTCTGGTGGGATGTTATTCTCTCTTCATCTAGCTCCACAATCTGATTAATCCTTGCTTCATATGGACTGACCTCTTGATCCTCAAGTTGTTGAACAAATTGAAATGAAGATAATTGCAGATGTAAGGGCAGCAAAGCTTGATTTGCATACACCAACTCAAATGGGCTCTTACCAGTAGCTCTCTTAGTGGTGATTCTATCATCCCAAACTACAAATTTCACTTGTTCACCCCATTTTCTCTTGTTTAACTCCAAGGTCCTCCTAATGATATTTACCAAATTCTTATTGTTGGACTTAGCTTGTCCATTCCCTTGGGGGTTATAGTTTGAATAATAAGTCAAATTGGTTCCATACTCCTTGCACATTGCCATCAAATTTTTATCTCTGAAACACATGGCATTATCAACCACAATCTTGACTGGCACACCAAATCTGTATATGATATTATTCAACAAGAAGTCCATAACAACTTGGTGTGTTACTTTCTTGGTGGGGATTGCCTCTACCCACTTGGTGAAGTAATTTGTCGCTACAAGGATCCATTTATGTCCAACACTATAAGGGTCTGAAATCTCACCAATGAAGTCCATCCCCCACTGTTTGAAAGGATCTTCAATTGACACATGATGCAAAGGGAGGGAGCCTGAAGCTTTCATTCTTCTAGAGAAATGATGGAAACTTTTACATTTTGTAATCAGCATGGTTGCATCTTTGAAGAGAGTAGGCCACTAATAACTAGCTCTCAAAACCTTGTGTGTTATAACCCTTCCAACAAAGTGTCCTCCACAAAATCCCCCATGGAAATTAACAATCACTTTGAGAGCTTCATATTTAATTACACACTTTAAGAGGACACCTTCAGGGTTCTTCAAAGCTAGCCCAAAGTTAGTGATGATGTATTTTTGAGAAGCCAACTTGAGGGATATTTTCTAATTTTTATTTAAATTGATCAGGAAAACATAGGTTTTTGAGGTAAAAGATTATATACTTGTACCATTCAGAACTTAAAAATTTCCCAAGAACATCTGCCCTTTCTTCCTCTACTTCATTCACTTCCACAGTCTGCAAGTTTCTCTCAGCCATGAGCTTAGCAAGACCCAAACCTCTTACCAACTTTGTGGTTTAGATGTCTATATCATTCTCCTGCAGTTTTTTCACCAATCTACATATTTTACTTGAGATCTCCATCTATGATAATATTTCTTTTACCATGGTGTGGGGAACATAACAAACAACTTTTGAACTCAAAATATAAGGCCTGAAAACCTTTGTTTCTTTCACCAAGGTAAATGCTTGTTTTTCCATGATTGTATATTTTAACTCAGCAGCTTGTAAAGCCTTACTAAAGAAGGCAATAGGCCTCTCAGCCCCATATTCATCCTTTTGGAGCAAAATAGATGCAATATTATTTTTAGAAGCAAAGAAGAAGATTTGGAAAGGCTTCTTGTAATTCGGAGCTACCAAAACAGGTGCATGTTTAAGTGCTTCCTTGATTCCTTCAAAACCCTGAATAGCAGCCTCCTCCCATTTGATAACTTGATCTTTCTTTAACATGCATGTGATAGGAAGAGTCAACTCAGCAAAATTGGACACAAACCTTCTAATGAAATTGATTTTACCAAAGAAAGATTAGATTCCCTTATTTGTTCTTAGAATTAGCACCCTATTAATTACTTCTACTCTCTTTGGATCAATGATGACACTAGCCTTTGAAACAATATGACAAAGCAAATTGGCCTTTTTCACCCCAAAGTGACACTTCTTTAGATTGAGAGAGATTCCAAATTCTCTACATCTGATCAACATTCTTTCCAAATGCTACAAGTGATCTTTTCTGCTCCTTGAAAATACAGTCACATCATCCTGATAAATTACAATGAAGTCATTTATATAACCAGAAAAAGCAACATCCATTGCTATTTGGAAATTAGCTCCAACATTCATGAGACTAAAAGGAATTCTTACGTAAACATATGTTTCCCAAGGAGTGGTAAAGGCAGTTTTAAATCTTTCTAACTCCTTTAAAACAACCTGATTATAGCCAGACAAACCATCCAAGGTGGACAACAATTAAGATCCAGTCACTAACTACAACATGTTCTCCATGTTTGGAAAAGGATAATTTTCTTTGAATGAAGATCTATTTATATTTCTGAAGTATACACAAAGTCTGATATCTCCGTTCTTCTTTCTAACTGGCACAAGGTTTGCAACCCAAGATGAATACCTTGTGGGCTGAATGATCCCTCCCTCCTTTAGTTTCTTCAATTCATCTTCCATTTTCATGGAGAGGAATGGATTAATTGGAATTTTATTATTTTTGAATGGTTTGGAATTTTTCTCAAGAGGGATCTCATGCTGAAACAAGTCTTCGTTATATGCTTTCAGCTTTGAATATGACTAGGAAAGGCAGTCTTGATATTGTTTCAACAATTAGAGGTAGGTATGTTTTTCTTCCTTGTTTAAATTGCTACCCAACCAAACTTTTCCTGGTTTTTCCTTTGTTCCCAAGTCATGCTCTTGCACATCCCTTAAGGCAGACATGTTTCTATTGATGAGGCAATAAGCATTGTTAAAATTTGACTCAAGAGAAACAAGGCCTCTAGGAATGGTGTTAGTTTTCAATTGGATAATATATTTTCCAAACAAAGTCTCTCTTACTTCAATCATACATACCATTGGTTCCCAATCAATATGTTGATCTAAAAACTCACCTTGATTTTGTAAGAACCTTTACACCTGAGAATCATCATTAAACACTTTCTAGTGTTTGATTTTGTTAGGGATAGCTGGCCTAGTTAACACTTCAACATTATACTCACAATAAGGTGAAATGGTGCAAACTCCAAATATTGACCCCAACACTACCAAATTTTCTGCAGCAACATTCAAACTTCTGTCATGGTGCACAGTATTGAAGGAATCAAACATCTCAATTAGATCCCAAACTGCATGCTTATATTGGTTCATCCACTGATTTTTTGTAGCATATAATTTTCTTATTTATTTGAAAACTAGCTCTGAATCTCCCTTTGCAATGATGTCCTTGACACCATACTTCCATGCAATTCTCAGACCCAACAACAAGGCTTCATACTCACCAATGTTGTTAGTACATTCAAAATTAAACTTGAAGGAAAAAACAAATTCTTCCAAGCTAGGAGAAATCAGAATTACACCAACACTATTTCCAAATTTGGAGCAAGCTCCATCAAATAACAAGGTCCAAGGAGTACATACCTATTCAAGGCACTTTGAATAATCCATTTTGTGTTCTTTTCCATCAGCAAAACCAATCCTCGACAATTGTTATATTCCTCTTTTGCATTTCAAGTGTTGACATGTGATCTTCTTCTAAAGATGTGTTATTTTGGTTGTTGGAGATCATGCTTGATATGGATAAATATTTTATGTTCTTAAGATCATTAGACTGGAATGGAATGGCTTCCTTGAATCCATTTTTCACTTCTTGTAGGTGAGTTGCAATCTGGTTTAAAAGTTGCAAACTTATCTCTTTATCTGACTCATCCTTGGATCAATTTCAGTGATCCAAGGAATGTTTTAAACCTCCTCAGTTGAATGAATGGTAAATTGACATTCCATAATTGAGGGACATGATGGACTGAAATTTGTTATAACAAGTTCTTTAATCTGTGTGAACATGTTTCTATTCAGTTGTATGTTGTGCTTAGGTCCTTGAAGATTGATCTTGGTAGTCCATTGCTGATGTAAATGAAATGTAGCCTATTCATGACATTGGAAGGATTCAGAATCCTAAAACTACAGGATTATCCTATGGAATCCTAAGCTGGGTAAGAATATATATATACTACCTAGCTATGTTACTTAATTGATTTTATTTCTAACCTAAGCCTTGTGCTAAGGGAGTATGGAAAGGTTTCTAGGCTATCTAAATTAACCTATAACCTAATGCTATATGGTTATGATATGATCTAACCTAATGTTGGAATTACCTAAGGTAATGTGTTAAGGCCTAAGGTACATATTCCTAAACTAACCTAAGTTTAAGGATCTATCCTAAGCTATTTTAATGGGAACCTAATGGGTCGCATACCTCTAAGGTGATAGTTCCAATGGCATTTAATTTTTGATAAGGTTCTTAAAGGCATACGTACTGCCAGTTTTGGCAGGGGCTAGTTGATTTAGTGGAGGCTTATGTGGAAGCTCCACTAAAGATGGAGTTGCATGTTAAATTGGAATTGGCATTTGCCAGACTTGGGAGGTGGTGGCAAGGAAAGATAAGCGGGAAAATTGGAATTAATGGAATTTATTGGTCTCGGTTTTTGTTCACAAACCATCTAGGAAACTTGGAAGGTAGATTTTTGGGAGATTGTTGGTTTTTGCATGATTTTCAGATTTTTCTCTGCATGGAGAAAACTAGTTCTTCAGACCAGCAATTCGACTTATAATTCCTTGCTATTTTTAACTCACCTGGTCTATTTTTGATCATGGGAAGGTATATGAGGCATTCTGAGGAAAGTTGTTGGTTGGTTGATCTTTCATGGAGGAGAAAAGGAGTTGGAAGCTCATCTGGAAGTCTCCTTCGATTTGGAAAAAGTGCTATCAGGCATGATAGGCTCTAACCATTAAGATCTCTTGCTTTCTTCTAAACATTTCATTAAAATGACTCTGCTCTTTTGAGATTCTTGGCTTGCATGTTTTATTTGGTTATTTGCTTGCTGGGTTTTGTAATCTCTAGTAAATTTGGGTTTGAATCCTTGGAAAAAATTAGTGTATGTCCTGGAAAATTTCTTTGTAAGGGTTAAATAGCTAAGCATGTATGAGAAACTTGTTTCTATGGCTCTGCATGTCATTTCTTGAACCGGTATTGGAAAGGTTGAGATTATGACTGACCTTCATCGCTGGTTACTTGGTTCTGAGTTTTTGGGAACCTTGAGTCCCGTCTAATCTTTCTTTAGGAGCTCGTGTTTGTTGAGCTTGAGCTTATATTTTAGCTCGTACTTAAACTTGTGTTTGACTTCATGTTTGTGTTTAATTGAGCTTGATTTGGTGTTAGTATTTGATATGAGTTTGTGTTGGAGGTTCTTGTTACTCTGAACCATGTTTGGAAGCTTGGTTAATCCTGGACTGTTGTTTGAAGTCCATATGTAGCTCTGTACTCGTGTTTATTCCTATATTATTCAGGACTGTTAATGGGAGTTCATATCGTATACAACACTCGTATTTTATTACTTGTATGGTTTTGAACTTTGGTGAGAAACTTGTGTTTCGTTGGAGTTGGAAATAGGGATTTTGATAAGATGTAAACAGATAATGGAAGCCCTCTGCTATTCTGAACTATTAATAGGTATTTGTATTATATACTGCCTCGTATTAAGATACTGGTGTATATTTGAACTCATGTTGGAGATTTTGTGATTTGACACTGTACATTTAATTTGTTACTTAGTGTGTGGAATTCGTAACTACAACGAGGTATCGGTTCTGTTCTGGTATCTTTTTTGGGTTTTCTTTGTTTAAGATATAAACTGGAATGGGAACATGTTGTTGCCCTGAACCTGTAAATATTCTCTTGAGTGGTCCTGAACCTTTGTGAGAAGTTTGTGTTCAACATTGTGCTCAGATTTTGTATTTTTGAGTTCTGAACTGGTCATATTATAGACATGTTCGATTTGGTTTTGGTATTGAATTGGGTTTTTACTTGCTTTTATGGTTTAAGCTCATAACTCTTTTGAATCGAACTACTTGCTCAAAGAAAAACTGGAAGAGTGGTTTAATTGGGTTGTTGGGTAATCTCTTCGAGATCTTGACTGAAATATCTTGTTGGTTTATTGTTCTTCTTGGAACCCCGATCTGTTTTCTCTTATAATAAGATGTTGAAATTTATTGTAATATAGTTTCTATCTTGGCGGAGCTCGTGGGTAATTCAGAGTTAGTTTTCTATTCAGGTTTTTACACCTCTTGTTGGGTCCATTAATTGAATACCTGAGTCTTTTAAAAGGTTAAGGAAATTGTGATTCCTTAGGGATAGTGTGTTGTTTTTGAACCTTACTACTATGTTGTTCTGAATTGAAAAAAATGAACTCATGCTTTATTATGGTAAAGAATGTCAGGGAGATTGCAGTATGTTTTCTTCTTACATTGAGTTGGCTTTGTTCTCTCTTCTGGGAGCTATTGTATGAGCTTATTGTTTGGATTAGAAAGGGGAATTTGTTGTTAAGTGTAATGAGATGATTTAAGGATTGAATCATATTTATGAAAAGTTCCTTTTCTAGGCTGTTTGGTTAAGTTCATTTGATTGAAACCTTCTATTAATTATTCTCTTAGGAAATGGAGATTTATTATGTTGATTAGTCTTCTTGTACATATCATTTGACTGATCTGATGTAGAAAGAGATTAGATGATTAGGTTTTTTGAACATAAAATGTAAACTGGTTGGTTGACTGTTTGATTCTATATTCACTCTTGGATTGAAATGGGATTCTGTTCAGATGAATATCTTAAATGCTGAAGTTTAAGGTAGTTGTCCTTTAAATGAGGCAGTCATATTCATGTTATGAACCTGTTTTTGTTTTCGGATGTTTTGTGTTTGGGCATAGTTTGTAATGGGTATTCTTCTTCTTTTGCTTAGGAGTTAGATGAATCATCCTAATGAGAACCATGTTGTAAACCCTTCTTTTGGCTTAAAGAAAAGATAAATGTTGTATTCTATTATGATAGAATTGGGAACAATGAGATGATATGATCTGTTGTTTTCTTAAGGATAATTGATAGGATCAATTAAAATTTAATTCTGTAAGGTAGATGTTGTGGATTATATTTTGTTCTCCTCTTAGAAGGGAATTCAGATTGGTTAATGTACTTCTTTTCCGATTGTTATTACTTATACTGGTATGTATGATATATTAATTGTCTCATTAAAGTAGAGTTGTTTTAATGGAACAATTAGTGGAATGCAATTTGTTTTAAGGCTTAGTGCTTATCATGCTCAGTTCATTGAACTGACCCGTGCTAACAATTTTTGCAGATGGACTTCGTAAGTGATAAAAGAAGGCTAAACTTATGAGATGCATTGGCTGATTTAAATCTAATTCCTTGTGAAGAATTCTGATTCATTCTTGAGATTGTATTGAAAAAGAAAAGTAGTATTCTTTTAGGATGAAGGTGGTTGTTATGCAGTACGCCTAAAGTGCATAAGGCTTGTAAATGTATAAGTTATAAAGATTAATTGAAAGCTGAGAATTTACTTGTATTGGTTGTGTAAATTATCTTGTATTCATATGAAAAATATGGATTTCTATCTTGTTGATATTCTTCATATTATTTTTATGCTTAATTGGTTATCCTTTGATAGGTAGGATAAAGGGATTTAGTTCAATTTCCCTAATTAAGATGCAGCTTGTTAAGTTGCAGAATATGATGTTCTTTATCTAAACTATTAAACATAATAATGAAATGTGTGATGAACATACATTAAGAAATATGGATATTGGGTAGGATATACCCTAACACTTAACATGTAGAGAAAGACTCTTTCTCTTTCTTAATTGAATATAAACCAAAAAGGTTTGAAAATATGACTACAATTTATTAGACTTCATTTTGTATGAAGTCTACTTTATATTGGATATATTCTGGCATTGAAATTTTCTATAAAGTTATTGTACTTTTTAAATAAGACATATTATAACGTTGTACAGTTACGGTTAATTGGCAGTTTAACTATGTGATCAAACATTAAAAGTGACCATGAATATAATGAAGTTCTTAATGGACTAAATGAAGAAAATTTAGGAAAGAACTTATTGAGCATTGGATTAGGGTTTGGTAGGGTTGTTGTAATCAAGAATTAATTCAGACTAACAATGTATTAACAATCCGCTTGGAGTTATGTACATCTCAATGAGGTAGTTTCTATAGGATGTTGGCACACGCCAACTGCAGGGATGTACTTTCGAGAAGGCTTGGGTCTTCTCAAGAATACAATGTTGTAGTTGACATGTGGCATCACCCTTCCGCATTGATCATCTAGATCTACACCCAATACGAACTCAGACTTGAACTTAGTTTCCCTCTAGGTCTGGATAGGAGCATATTTAGGATATGAATTAGCTTCCAATGGCTCAGGGTACGTTGGCACATCCAGCCAACTTAGGTCAACTGAGTATGCCCATTTATCCTAAGCCATTATGAGCATCTTCCTATAATAGGTTATGTTCCTATCTAGGGCTAGGGTTAAACCTAGAACAAGTGGACTGACGGTAGTCAGTAAAGACCAATCATTAAGGAGTGAGGTGAAGGATGTATTCCAATATGACAAGTATGTCATCTAGGAATAGTGACATACACAGTATGTTATAAATCTTTGGCCAAAGTATCACAAACTGCTGGTTGCATTGTCCTATGTCACCAAGTTTAAAACAATGTGATATCAGATGAATATTGGTAGCAGATATTCAGATATGTTCTTTAAACAGATCACTCAGTACCCGGTGTAGGGTAGGATGACAAATTATACGAAGTATACAATAGGTATTCAATACATAAGATAACATAAATAGATCGGTAGCTTACCGAGTTATGGAATGAATAGATCGGTGAATCACTGAGTCATTACAGCTGCATATGTTTATCCATTGAATTTGATTGGCATGGAATGTTTGTTCTAAATAATGCTTTATTTAGAATAGTGAACACTATAAAAAAAATTTCCCTTGTTTCTAAAGTCTTAAATTGGGAATGTTACATCTTGGTATCAGAGCTGAAGGTTGCAGCTCTTGGACCTATTGTGTCCATAATCTGATGAAACTTAAATTTTCTTGTAACAGAAAATGGTGAGAACAAGAGGAAACATTGCAAATAACCCTCCACCTGAGGGAGGAGTGGCAACTGCCTAGAAACTTGATGACATCCTTGCTGCCCTGTTGGACACAAGAGATTTTGGCTATGCTTGAATAACAAGTAATGGGTAATGAGGAGGAAGAAGAAGCTGATAACAATAATCAGCCACCTCTAGGGGACAACGCCAATGTGGGTGTTGATAATAACAATGTTAACATACCTGTGGAGCCTGAGAACAAAAAGGCTAGGCTAGCAGAAAAACTCACTAATGACATAAAAAGGATAAGTCCACCCAAGTTTGATGGCACCACATTAGGAGACGGGGCTGAGAACTGGCTCAGTGAGATGGAGAAATACTTTGCAATAAGAAATTTCTCAGAAGAAACAAAGGCGATATGGGGAGCATATCAACTTTCTCATGAAGCATCTTCGTGGTGGGACAGCCGCAAGACTGAGTTGAACATTGATGAATCTAATATCACATGGGACCAATTTAAAGGTTACTTTAGGCAATGATGGCTGCCACAACTCTACTATGATCAGAAAATGACTGAATTTCAGAACTTAGCTCAAGGAAAGCTAACTGTAACTGAGTATTGGGAGTGATTTACAAAACTCCTTAAGTATGTGCCTCAGTACCAAACTGATGAGAAGTTCAGGATACAAAAATTCATCATGGGATTAAATCCCATTATAGGAGGAGAGGTGGATGTTCACAGCCCAACCACGATGGAAGGGGTTGTTGAAAAATCCATAAGGCAGGAACAGAAATTAAAGGAAATTTCTGCTCACAAGGAGGAAGTAAGGAAGAAGAATCCCAACTCCTCTTCATCCTCTCTTGCACCCAAGAAAGGACCATGGAAGAAATTCAGAATGAAACATAATTTTCATCTGATACAAATAAGAAAGCAGCAACAAACAAGTTTGTTGGTAATGCATGGAACAAACTTTCCAAGAACAATAATAACAGACATAAGTCCTATGGGGGTCTGAATGATAACTCTAAGGCTGGAATTAAACCTGAGCCTAGGAAGGGACCTGTAGGAGGCTATTATAACTATGGAAAATATCATTATGCAAATCAATGTCCTTTGAAGAAGGATGAATGTAATCAGCAGCACAAGATACACGCTGCAGTAGCTGACAAGCAGGCTGAGAAACAGGCCACACCCATAGAAGTTCCGGGTAAGTTATTTGGTTTACCAATAACTATTATTTTTTATACCGGAGCTACTGAATGTTTTATTTCTAGTAAATTAGCATCAAAATTAAAAAGAAAAGCTAGAAACATGGATAAAACATGGACTGTATAGTATGGTAATAATGTTGTTCATACGGTTAGTATGTGTCTTTTTGGAGCAGTCCTTGATTTACCTAACTTTTCCACAGAGGTTGATCTTTATATTGTACCTTTAGGGTCTTATGATGTAATCATAGGTGTTAATTGGTTAGCAGAACATAAGGCTAAAGTGGACTGTTTTGAAAAAAAAAATAGTTGTTTAAATGACCTATAGAAAACAACAGAGATTCAGGGTGTGAAACGTGAGATTTCTGTTAGAAAACTGTCAGCTATGCAACTTAAAAAGGCCAAAAATAAAGGATGTACCTTATATGCAGTAAAAATTACTGAATCAATAGAAGAGAGTAGTGATATTATGGAATGATATCCACTGTTACGAGACTTCAGTGATGTATTTATGGAAGAATTGCCAGGTCTTCCACCCAAAAGGGAATTTGATTTCACGATTGAGATCAAGCCTGGAACTGAACCTATTTCTAAAGCACCGTATCGAATGACTACTACAGAATTAGTAGAGCTTAAGGCTCAGTTGCATGAAATTTTGTCTCAAGGTTTGATTAGACCAAGTGTTTCACCTTGGGGAGCACCCATAATTTTTGTGAAAAAGAAAGATGGAACACTTAGATTGTGCATTGATTACAGAATGTTAAACAAGGAAACAATCAAGAATAGATATCCACTCCCTAGGATTGATGATTTATTTGATCAGATGTGTGGAGCATCGGTATATTCCAAGATAGATATTTGATCTAGATATCATCAACTGTGAATTAAGGATGAGGATATTCATAAAACAACTTTCAGAACAAGGTATGGACATTATGAGTTTATGGTTTTACCTTTTGGATTAACTAATGCACCTGTGACATTTATGAATTTAATGAATAATATCTTTCAAGAATACTTGGACAAATTTGTGCTCGTATTCTTGGATGACATTCTCATATATTCTAAAAGCATTGAGGAGCATCATGAGCATTTGAAAATAGTTTTGGAAATTCTGAGAAAGAGACGGTTGTTTGGTAAGCTGTCCAAATGTTCTTTCTATGACACAAAAGTCCACTATTTGGGTCATGTAATAAGTAAAGATGGAATTGTTGTAGATCCTTCAAAAATTACAGCTATAATGGAATGGCCTGCACCAAAGAATGTACATGAAGTTAGAAGCTTCATGGGACTTGCTGGCTACTATAGGAAATTTGTAAAAGACTTTTCTAAGATAGCTACACCAATAACTTCCTTACAAAAGAAAGATAAAAAGTTTGTTTGGAGTGAGAAATGTGAAATTACATTTAAAACCTTGAAGGAATAGTTAACTTCAGCACCTATTCTTGCAGTACCAGATCCTAATGGAGATTTTATGGTGGTAACTGATGCATCTGGTGAAGGTCTAGGAGGTATTTTGTTACAAAGTGGTCATGTTATAGCATACGAAAGTAGAAAACTTAAGTTACATGAGTTGAATTATGCTCCACATGATTTAGAGCTTGTTGCCATTGTTCATGCACTTCAAGTTTGGAGGCATTATCTGCTTGGTAAACCATTTGAGTTGAAAACTGATCATCTTGGGCTGAAGTACATTTTCACTCAGCCAAATCTGAATGCAAGACAATGAATGTGGTTAGATTTTTTGTCTCAATATGATTTTGACATCAGTTATATAAAGGGTAAAGAAAATAGAGTGGTTGATGCTCTAAGTCGTAGGAAGCACATTTCTGCTCTTATAACGTTAAGAACTTAGTTTAAGGATGAAGTAAAAAGTGTTATGGAATCTGATTCTTACTTCCAACAAGTAAAAGCAGCACTTGCTGCAGATTCGAATGATTCGAGGTATAAAGGTTTTCACTTTGATCAAGAAGGAATCTTACGATTTGAAAACAGAGTCTATGTACCTTCGCTAAATGATTTGAGAAAGAAATTGTTAGTAGAATTTCATAATTCACCTTTTTCTGGACACCCTGGCATTACTAAGATGCTTGCTGATATAAAATAACAATATTTCTGGAAAGGAATGAAAAAAGATGTTCTAAACCTTGTGACACATTGTCTTGAGTGCCAATGTGTTAAGGTGGAACATATGCACCTAGTCGTTTTTTGTATCCTCATAGCATACCGTAATACAAATGGCAGGTAATAAGCATGGATTTTGTACAAGGGTTACCTATGTCGAGAAATAAGCATGATGTTATCTTAGTAGTTGTTGATAAACTAACAAAGGTAGCACATTTTATTGCTGGAAATCTGAAGGATGATTCTCCTATTTTGGCAAGAAGATTTATACACAAAAATTTTAGATTACATGGAGTACTTGAGTTAATCATTTCAGATAGAGATCCTAGAATGATGTCAAGATTTTGGCAAATGCTTAATGCAGCTCTAGGAACTAAGCTAAATTTCAGTTTTGCGTATCATCTGGAAACAGATGGGTAGACTGAAAGAGTAAATCAAGTTTTAGAAGATATGTTACGAATGTATTGCATGGATCAATAGTATAAGTGGGAAGAGTATCTTCCATTAGTTGAATTCACATACAATAATACATATCATGCTTCTCTTAAGATGGCACCTTTCGAGGCATTATACAGAAGAAAATGCAGAACCCCTGTTAGTTGGGATAGCATAGAAGATAGAGAGGTAATTGGACCTAAAATTCTTACTGAAATGGAACAACAAGTTAAATTGATTCGTGAACACTTGAAAGAAGAAGCAGATAGGAAAAAGAGTTACGCTGACTTGAAGAGGGTTGATAGGAAATTTGAACTTGGTGAGAAAGTCTTTCTTTGGGTTAAACCGAAAAAGAGTTCTATAACTTTTGGCAAGGCTGCCAAGTTATCACCTCGTTATGTGGGACCTTTTGAGATAGTTGAAGTAATCAACCCTGTAGCTTATCGTTTAGCATTACCTCCTGCTTTGTCACGAATGCATGATGTTTTCCATATTTCTTTGCTTAAGAAATACATTTCAGATTTATCACATGTGTTAAATTGGAATTCCTTGCAGGTCTAGGACCCAAGAATAATCATGGTTAAACCCATACGAGTGCTTGAAACTCGTCAGTTACATTTGAGAAATTGAGAAATAAGACAATGTAAAGTCCAGTGGGACTAGTTTAATGAAGACAATGACACTTGGGAAAACCTACAGGATATGAAAACTTATTTTCCATATCTATTTGAACATAACTGAATTCTGAAGATTGTTAAAAAAAAAATCTAATTGAATTGATTTTTCTTCTGTATAAGACTATAAGTATGCCAGTTTTGGGCAGATATTTATATGAGTTGAATAAACAGATATTTAATGCTGATTTCTGGAACTATAAGTTTTTGATATATTTGAATTATGATAAGAGAAGTGAATGAATTGATTGTCATTGATATAAATTTTTAAAATGAGGTAATCATCAAGATGATGATTCTTTTTAGGAGGGAAGCATGTAACACCCTCGACAATTGTTATATTCCTCTTTTGCATTTCAAGTGTTGACATGTGATCTTCTTCTAAAGATGTGTTCTTTTGGTTGTTGGAGATCATGCTTGATATGGATAAATATTTTTTGTTCTTAAGATCATTAGACTAGAATGGAATGGCTTCCTTGAATCCATTTTTCACTTCTTGTAGGTGAGTTGCAATCTGGTTTAAAAGTTGCAAACTTATCTCTTTATCTGACTCATCCTTGGATCAATTTCAGTGATCCAAGGAATGTTTTAAACCTCCTCAGTTGAATGAATGGTAAATTGACATTCCATAATTGAGGGACATGATGGACTGAAATTTGTTATAACAAGTTCTTTAATCTGTGTGAACGTGTTTCTATTCAGTTGTATGTTGTGCTTAGGTCCTTGAAGATTGATCTTGGCAGTCCATTGCTAACGTAAATGAAATACAACCTGTTCATGACATTGGAAGGATTCAGAATCCTAAAACTACAGGATTATCCTATAGAATCCTAAGCTGTGTAAGAATATATATATACTACCTAGCTATGTTACTTAATTGATTTTATTTCTAACCTAAGCCTTGTGCTAAGGGAGTATGGAAAGGTTTCTAGGCTATCTAAATTAACCTAAAACCTAATGCTATATGGTTATGATATGATCTAACCTAATGTTGGAATTACCTAAGGTAATGTGTTAAGGCCTAAGGTAAATATTCCTAAACTAACCTAAGTTTAAGGATCTATCCTAAGCTATTTTAATGGGAACCTAATGGGTCGCATACCTCTAAGGTGACGGTTCCAATGGCATTTAATTATTGATAAGGTTCTTAAAGGCATACGTACTGCCAGTTTTGGTAGGGGCTAGTTGATTTAGTAGAGGCTTATGTGGAAGCTCCACTAAAGATGGATTTGTATGTTAAATTGGAATTGGAATTTTCCAGACTTGGGAGGTGGTGGAAAGGAAAGATAAACTGGAAAATTGGAATTAATGGAATTTATTGGTCTCAGTTTTTTTCACAAACCATCTAGGAAACTTGGAAGGTGGATTTGTGGGAGATTGTTGGTTTTTGCATGCTTTTCAGATTTTTCTCTGCATGGAGCAAACTGGTTCTTTGAACCAGCAGTTCGACTTACACTTCCTTGCTATTTTTAACTCACCTGGTCTATTTTTGATCATGGGAAGGTATATGAGGCATTCTGAGGAAATTTGTTGGTTGGTTGATCTTTTGTGGAGGAGAAAAGGAGTTGGAAGCTCATCTGGAAGTATCCTTTGATTTGGAAGAAGTGCTATCAGGCATGATAGGCTCTAACCATTAAGATCTCTTGCTTTCTTCTAAACATTTCATTAAAATGACTCTGCTCTTTTGAGATTCTTGGCTTGCATGTTTTATCTGGTTATTTGCTTGTTGGGTTTTGTAATCTCTAGTAAATTTGGGTTTGAATCCTCGGTAAAAATTAATGTATGTCTTGGAAACTTTCTTTGTAAGGGTTAAATAGCTAAGCATGTATGAGAAACTTGTTTCTATGGCTTTGCATGTCATTTCTTGAACCGTTATTGGAAAAGTTGAGATTATGACTGACCTTCATTGCTGGTTACTTGGTTCTGAGTTTTTTGGAACCTTGAGTCTTGTCTGATATTTATTTAGGAGCTCGTGTTTGTTGATCTTGAGCTTATATTTTTTCTCGTACTTAAATTTGTGTTTGATATCATGTTCATTTAAGCCTGTCTTCGAGTTCATGTTTAATTGAGCTTGATTCAGTGTTAGTAATTTATATGAGTTTTTGTTGGAGGTTCTTTTTACTCTGAACTGTGTTTGGAAGCATGGTTAATCCTTTACTTTTGTTTGAAGTCTGTATGTAGCTCTGTACTCATGTTTGTTTTTGTATTATTCGGGACTATTAATGGGAGTTCATATCGTATACAACACTCATATTTTATTACTTTTATGGTTTTGAACTTGGTGAGAAACTTGTGTTTCGTTGGAGTTGGAAATAGGGATTTTGATAAGATGTAAATAGATAATGGAAGCCCTCTTCTATATAGAACTATTAATAGGTATTTGTATTATATACTGCCTCATATTAAGATACTGGTGTATATTTGAACTCATGTTGGAGATTTTGTGATTTGACACTGTACATTTAATTTGTTACTTAGTGTGTGGAATTAGTAAGTACAACAAGGTATTGGTTCTGTTCTGGTATCTTTTTTTGGGTTTTCTTTATTTAAGATATAAACTGGAATGGGAACATGTTGTTTCCTTGAACCTGTAAATATTATCTTCATTGGTCCTGAACCTTTGTGAGAAGTTTGTGTTCAACATTGTGCTTGGATTTTGTATTTTTGAGTTCTGAACTGGTTGTATTATAGACATGTTCGATTTGGTTTTGGTATTGAATTGGGTTTTACTTGATTTTATGGTTTAAGCTCATAACTCTTTTGAATCGAACTACTTTCTCAAAGAAAAAATGGAAGAGTGGTTTAATTGGGTTGTTGGGTAATCTCTTTGAGATCTTGACTGAAATATCTTGTTGGTTTATTGTTCTTCTTGAAACCCCGATCTATTTTCTCTTATAATAAGATGTTGAAATTTATTGTAATATATTTTCTGTCTTGGCTGAGCTCATGGGTAATTCATAGTTATTTTTCTATTCGGGTTTTTACACCTCTTGTTGGGTCCATTAAGTGAATACCAGAGTCTTTTAAAAGGTTAAGGAAATTGTGATTCCTTAGGGATAGTGTGTTGTTTTTGACCTTACTGCTATGTTGTTCTGAACTAAAAAATGAACTCATTCTTTATTATGGTAAAGAATGTCAGGGAGATTGCAGTACATTTTCTTCTTACTTTGAGTTGGATTTGTTCTCTCTTCTAGGTGCTATTGTATGAGCTTATTTTTTGGATTAGAAAGAGGAATTTGTGGTTAAGTGTAATGAGATGATTTAAGGATTGAATCATATTTATGAAAATTTCTTTTTCTAGGCTGTTTGGTTAAGTTCATTTGATTGAAACCTTCTGTTAATTATTCTCTTAGGAAATGGAGATTTATTATGTTGATTAGTCTTCTTGTACATATCATTTGACTGATCTGATGTAGAAAGAGATTAGATGATTAGGTTTGTTAAATAGAAAATGTAAACTAGTTGGTTGACTGTTTGATTCTATATTCACTCTTGGATTGAAATGGGATTCTGTTCAGATGAATATCTTAAATGCTGAAGTTTAAGGTAGTTGTCCTTTAAATGAGGCATTCTAATTCATGTTATGAACTTGTTTTTGTTTTCAGATGTTTTGTGTTTGGGAATAGTTTGTAATGGGTATTCTTCTTCTTTTTCTTAGGAGTTAGATGAATCATCCTAATGAGAACCATGTTGTAAACCCTTCTTTTGGCTTAAAGCAAAGATAAATGTTGTATTCTATTATGATAGAATTGGGAACAATGAGATGATATGATCTATTGTTTTCTTAAGGATAATTGATAGGATCAATTAAAATTTAATTCTGTAAGGAAGATGTTGTGGATTATATTTAGTTCTACTGTTAGAAGGGAATTCATATTGGTTAATGTACTTATTTTCTGATTGTTATTACTTATACTGGTATGTATGATATATTAATGATCTCATTAAAGCAGAGTTATTTTAATGGAACAATTAGTGAAATGCAATTAATTTTAAGGCTTAATGCTTATCATGCCCAGTTTATTGAAATGACCCGTGATAACAATTTTTGCAGATGGAATTCGTAAGTGATAAAAGAAGGCTAAACTTATGAGATGCATTGGCTGATTTAAATCTGATTCCTTGTGAAGAATTCTGATTCATTCTTGAGATTTTATTGAAAAAGAAAAGTAGTATTCTTTTAGGATGAAGGCGGTTGTTATGCAGTATGCCTAAAGTGCATAAGGCTTGTAAATGTATAAGTTATAAAGATGAATTGAAAGCTGAGAATTTACTTGTATTGGTTGTGTAAATTATCTTGTATTCGTATGAAAAAGATGGATTTCTATCTTGTTGATATTCTTCATATTATTTTTATGCTTAATTGGTTATCCTTTGATAGGTAGGATAAAGGGATTTAGTTCAATTTCCCTAATTAAGATGCAACTTGTTAAGTTGCAGAATATGATGTTCTTTATCTAAACTATTAAACATAATAATGAAATGTGTGATGAACATACATTAAGAAATATGGATATTGGGTAGGATATACCCTAACACTTAACATGTAGAGAAAGACTCTTTCTCTTTCTTAATTGAATATAAACCAAAAAGGTTTGAAAATATGACTACAATTTATTAGACTTCATTTTGTATGAAGTCTACTTTATATTGGATATATTCTAGCATTGAAATTTTCTAAAAAGTTATTGTACTTTTTAAATAAGACATATTATAATGATGTACAGTTACGGTTAATAGTGCAGTTTAACTATGTGATCAAACATTAAAAATGAACATGAATATAACAAAGTTCTTAATGGACTAAATGAATAAAATTTAGGAAAGAACTTATCAAGCATTGGATTAGGGTTTGGCAAGGTTTCTGTAATCAAGAATTAATTCAGACTAACAATGTATTAACAATCCCCTCAGGGGTATGTACATCTCGATGAGGAAGTTTCTGTAGGATGTTGGCACACGCCAACTACAGGGCTATACTTTTGAGAAGGCTTGGGTCTTCTCAAGAATACAATGTTGTAGTTGACATGTGGCATCACCCTTCTGCATTGATCATCTAGATCTACACATGATAGGAACTCAGACTTGAACTTAGTTTCCCTCTAGGTCTGGATAGGAGCATATTTAGGATATGAATTAGCTTCCAAAGGCTTAGGGTACGTTGGCACATCCGGTTGACTTAGGTCAATTGAGTATGCCCATCTATCCTAAGCCATTGTGAGCATCTTCCTATAATAGGTTATGTTCCTATCTAGGGCTAGGGTTAAACCTAGAACAAGTGGACTGATGGTAGTCAGTAAAGACCAATCATTAAGGAGTGAGGTGAAGGACGTATTCCAATATGATGAGTATGTCGTCTAGGAATAGTGACATACACAGTATGTTATAAATATTTGGCCAAAGTATCGCAAATTGCTGGTTGTGTTGTCCTATGTCACCAAGTTTAAAACAATGTGATATCAGATGAATATTGGTAGCAGATATTCACTTATGTTCTTTAAATAGATCACTCAGTACCCGGTGTAGGGTAGGATGACAAAGTATATGAAGTATACAATATGTATTCAATACATAAGATAACATAAATAGATCGGTAGCTTACCGAGTTATGGAATGAATAGATCGGTGAATCACCGAGTCATTATAGTTGCATATGTTTATCCATTGAATTTGATTGGCATGGAATGTTTGTTCTAAATAATGCTTTATTTAGAACAATGAACACTATAAAAAAATTCCCTTGTTTCTAAAGTCTTAAATTGGGAATGTTACAAGCTACACTACCAAACCCTTCACACAACCAACAACCAACACTTCTCTTGAGTCCATGGTAGTACACTTTCCATAGGCTATTGTCACTTTGATATCCAATTCATTCATGACTTCTAGAGGCATGACATTACATGATGCACTGGAATCAAACATACAATTGTTAAGTAGCCTATCCTTTATGATCAAATTTTTGAAGAACAAATCAACATTCAATTGGGAATCAACCAAAGATTTCCCCAAATATACCTCAGGTGTCTCTCCAAAATCCTCTACTACTGGTGGTGCTTCAAGGTCAACAATTATTTGAGGAGGAATCTCAACCACATTTACATTTCTTCCTGGAGTAGTCTTATATTCTTTCAACCCTAAGTACTCAAATGCTCTCTTCTTATGCTCAAGAATTCTAAGAATCTCAATGATTGTAACACTCACTTTGATTTGGCTCAATACTTGGGCTATATCATAGGGAACACTATTTGGAAAAGCAGCATTGTGAGGGAGACAAGAAGGTTCATTTGATGGCAAGGGATTCTTGGCAGCTTGGGCATGAGGAGGACTATAATTTATGCTTGGGACATCAGAGATTTTGGAAAGTGTTTCTCTCCTAGGAGCTTCTTTTGGAATTCTTATGAGCAAGGGTGTTTTAGGTTTGGCTTGAGGCTCAACTCCTTTAACAACTCTTCTTCTAGTGTTATAATATTTCTCTTGAGCTACAACAACATTCATCAACAATTGTCTATCTTCCTCCGAAGGAATACCACCATCATACTTCTTAATCATCAAAGCTCTTAAGTATTCAAAATCATTGGTAGGAATTTAAAAAGCTTACACTACATCAACTTCAAGGGTATGAGGGGGAAAGAAAACTTGTACCCATTTTATTCAATGCCAAAAGGTTGCAACTATCCTTGCACTTATCACTTCAGTAGATATTTCTCCTCCTTGTGAGCTTGAATAATAGCCCACCATGAAAATATCATCATTAGTACCATCATCATTACTAGCTTCACCTTCTTTCTGGTCCACTTCACATGGAGGATGGGGAAAAAAACACCTATCACACCAATCAATATCAACAACTTCTTCAACAACAACAACCCTAGAAATTAGGGGATTAGGTAACACTCTTCCTTCACGTGCTTGAGGATGTCTATTTGCATACCCCATGGGTCCTTTTCCTCTATCATATTCCCTTTGATCACCTCTAGAATGATTGGAAAATCTACCATGATTTTGTGTTCTTGGCTGACCTTGTGAAGTTTTCCCAATTCCTTTCTCAGCTGTTGCCAACTTATATGAGATTTCTTTGACAGCTCTTGCCAAAGTTTTCAAAACCTCCTCTAAATCAGCACCCTTGCTAGCTTGAGGTTTTTCAGGGTTTATCAAATTTACACCATCTCTCTTGAGAGGTTTACCAATTGCTTTGATATTGTTTTCAATTTGAATTCCCATGGTGAAAGCTTGTCTTAGATTAGTAGGGTTCTTGTCTCTTAGGTAATAGGCTACCTTCTTATCAAATGCATCTGCATATTTAATTAAACAAGACTCATCACAAGGCCTCAGAATAATAGGCAGCCTTCTCAAAGTTTTGTTAAACCTTGTGTTAAAGTCATGGATTGATTCATTGGGGTTCTTCTTGATATTATCAAAATCAGACAAGAGAAATCTAGGATCAGTCTTATCACCATATTGCAACCTAAATGCATTCTTCATCTCAGTCCAAGAATCAATAGAATTATTAGGCAGAGCCTTGTACCAATATTTAACATCCTCTTCTAGTGTATGAATGAACAATTTAATATACACATCTTCAATCTCTATCTCAAAATCTTCCATCACGTTAACAAAAAGTTTGAGATGTTGATCACCAATTATAGAATTGTTACCTTGGACACTGGTATTTATTAATATCAAATCAGCATGGAGTAACCACTAAGGACTTTCACCCTAGTTGTGAAAATTGCACTAAAATACTCTGTCAAATACCCATCAAAACTAAAAATCTTGCCAAAATTTATATATCAGACCTTCTTTTTCTTGATTCTATCAACCATAAATGAAAATGGAGTGTAACAACTACTAGAAATCGATAAAATTGTAGGCAGAACTTTTATCATCACTTAATCCTTACAAATATGATTATAAAATGATGCTTCAACAATGTATTTGTATGCAGAACTTGCAAGGGAC
The DNA here is from genome assembly GCA_019776745.2 of Taxus chinensis. NCBI lineage: Eukaryota > Viridiplantae > Streptophyta > Pinopsida > Cupressales > Taxaceae > Taxus > Taxus chinensis. The sequence continues at coordinate 409,823,042 of CM034151.1, forward strand.
ATCACCAGGGTTTGATATGCATTTAAATATCTCAAATATGTATGCACATGGATTAGATTGAACTAATAAAATATAAAACCTAGAACTCTACTCTTCATTTGAGCCTTATAAATATGATCAAAAGATGATACTCAAATTTGTAATTGCACATAAATCACACAAGAAGTATTACCAGGGATCTGAAATACTGAAATGATGAATAATGTACGACGCCATTTTGGTGTTGTTGACAGGATAAATAGACATGGACTAGAAAATGAATCAGCAAATAAATCTCAGTAGTGCAAATTATTTTCCAGGAATTCAAAACAAGTCCCTGACAACGGTGTCATTTCAGTGTTGGTACCCATATTTAATCTCCTTCACAACTTGAGCAACATCATAGATTTCACAAGACGCTCAGAGGAAGATAAATGATTTATATGTCATTTTGTAGCCGGGGAAGCACTTTATCTGACTTGTTAGCACTCAGGATTTGAATAAGTAGATAGCACCTTGAAAGGATTTTGATCTAATCCTCACTATTTTAGGTTGTGTCTTTCAACCAAGGTAAGACAACCTATATTGCAGCCTCTGTTTTGTGAAGGAGGTGGAGATATCCTTATACTATGCATATTATATGGAGATGACCTTGGGAAAACATGATCAATTTTCCATTATTCAAACTCAATAGAGCTGTCACTACTAAATGATGGAAATGCTTTCAAGACAAGGCTAAGGTTGCTAGAGACATGGTATGATCCTGATTTGATTTGTGTATTTTTTTAAATGGATTGAATTATTTTGTTGACACACAATGCAATGCAGGGGTAGTATGGGTAGGATTAGTTATTCTGAATGAATTTTGGTGGGAGAATTTAGACAAGACTAACAAGAATCTGCCAGATTATTTGAGGACCTTTGCAAGAAATTTGTAACACCTAAAAAATAGAATGATTCAAAGGGGTTAATGTACTTCTTCAACCAAGATATGTGTAACAAATGGAGGCCCAGATCTACACTCTTCCACACAATATTTGACAACCTGCCACAAAATATTAAAGTAGATGAACCAACAAAGCATCCATAAATCTATATTTTATCATGACCTAAGGTGCACCCAAAGATTTACAAACAATCTTAGAATTCAAGGAAGGTAAAGTGTTTTTAAATATGTTTATCTCTTTATCAGATGGAAGCTCTTCTGAATGTGAGATTGCAAATGCCACTAATATATCAACAAGAAATGAGACCATGTATGATCAAGAGAGATTTTAAACACAAGAATGCAACAGGAGCAAGAAACAAAAATTGAAAACATTCTAAAACATAAATGCATGCAACTTTTGCCAAGCGAAAATACAAAATAATCTAGAATGACCAAATTTATCAGCAAGGGAATGTTATAAGAACAATCTCAGAGCTTTTTGATGGCTTTACAACTAAAACCAACTCAAAATGATACAAATATTATGCAAAAAGGAATTATAAATGGTTCTCAGGTAGTTTATCAGAGAATGGGCTTCTTCCCATATTTTTCCATGAAATTCTAAGTTTCTCTGACCTTTTGCATGTCTCAAAACATGCACTATATAACTTTCAATTCCATTTGATCCTTATTTCCCAAGAAAATAATATTCCCAACATCAAGTTTGCTACAAAATTCCAACATGATTCACAGATAGGGACATTTAACAAATTTACAGCCAAATATGCCAGATGTTTCAAAAATGGTGAATCATTACAAATCCTTCATCATTATCCATTTGGAAGGCACGTTTTCATTCTCTGAGCATAAAAAACCCTCTCATTTCATCATTTCATCCTTATCATTTCAAAATTTTATTCTACAACTTTATAATTTGATATTTCACATTTTACATGGGCCTGAGTAAAAATTTATTTCAAAAACACCTAAAATCTGCAAATTAATCCCTGAAACCACTTACATTGATCTTTGCAGGCACAAAGGACATGAATTCACCAAAAATTTGATGAAAAATGCTGTAAAATTCACATTTCCACACTTCCTGGAGCAAAAATGGTGACCAAAAATGAAAATTTACAGTTACCATTGATTTTCTCTTTCTCCTTCAATCTAGGCCCTCCACGTGTCAAAGTATGATTGGGAATGAATTCGGGATCAATTTTTGAACTTTTAACATTTTTGGAAAAACTGGAAAAAAATTACATTTTTCTCTGCCCCTCCGTCTTTGAAATTTTTTGATGACACGTGGCATATGGTGGGTCCCATTGGGATCGTAGCTCTATTCTACGCATTTTGACCCTTTTTTGAAATTTGGAAAAAAATCAATTTTTTCCTTGATGGCTTGTACCTCCACCTCTATCCTTGACATGTGTCATTCTCTCTATCGCTAAAAATCCGTAGGATTATTCCATGTTTTAGAAGATTTTTGCACTAAGGGAAAGTTTTGTCACTTCTCCCCGCGGGTCCATGCCTCCGATCCTTTCCTCACCACGTGTCCTGTTCTAATTTTTCATGGAGCCACACCTCAAATCTTCCATTATAAGTCTTTTTGGCAAAAGGGAAAAATTTCCCCTTTTACCTTCACCACGTGTCTCCCTGTGGCTCATTCGCGGGCCTGTGGCTTAATTTTTTGCCTTAACTCATTTTGACCAAAAAAGGGAACAATTTCCCCTTTGCCCCCACCGGCCTGCTCTGTCCCCACCCTGCCACATGTCCATCTCTCTTCCGTTGCGGCCTCATTGACCTTTCCACATCTTTTTCCCTTTTTGCCAAAAAGGCAAATGTTCTTCTAAGTCCCCCATCGGGCCCACTTTTCCCTTTTTGATTTTTAGGACATGTGTCCACCTGTGATTGTGTATGGGGTTTTAGTCCAGTTTTGACTTTTAAAAATTTTTAAAAATAAAAGTAAAAAATCTCCAATGAAATCTGGCTTCCCTGCTTCTCCTCGGCCAATCAAAACATGCCACGTAGGCAATTTGGAAAAAGCAGAGCCCTAGGCCTGAAAATGACCCATTTTCCAAAACGGTAAAAATGATAAGTTATAACACTTACCCGCTTCTCCTCAGCTAACTAGATGCCACCATGTACCCTCTAACTTCTCAGCAATAATTTTATGGCTAAAATATGCCCGTCTGACCATCAAAAACAGAAAAAAAATTCCCAGTTATGCCCAAAATCTGATTTTTTCACCAAGCATGGAATTTTTTTGAAATAGAATAAGATGAAACATGATTTCAAGAATTTCTCAACCACAGGGATAGATTTTGAAAGGAATACAGGTATAAAATGATCATTTTTAAGCTTCCACGATTGGGAAAATGGAAAAAATGACATAGCCCATAGATTTGAAGAATTTAGGGAAAAAATTAGGGAAAACTTGAGTATTCTTACAAAATGGGGCATGTCAAATGATTTTCAAATGGAATAGGGCATGGAAACAAAAGAAACAATTTCATCCCATCCATTCAAACTGTAAAAATGTTTCAGGAAATGCAGAGTGAAAGGAAAATTAGGGCAAAGGTTTTGTAAGATCAAAATTAACACCAACACTCCTTACCCAAGTGACCTTTGGTATAAAAAATACTCATAATATCTTTCCCTTTCCATCTTACCTTCTGACCTCACTCATAATGGATAACATTCCTTTCTTAAAAAGGTCTCTCGCTACATCATCATGGGTGGCCTCCTCTATAAGAACAGCTTCAATGGTATTCTCTTATGGTGCGTTATAAGTTTTGAAATTCCTTATACCATTAAGGAAGTTCATGATGGCATATGTGGAGGTAACTTCAGTGGCCCTACTATTGCTAAGCGTATTATTTGTCTAGGCTATTACTGGCTGACCCTTAATCATGATTGTTGTGATTACCTTAAGCGTTGTGTAAAATTCCAAAAATATGCCAATATTCATCATACACCAAGTCATGCTCTATAGGTCACCTGTGACCTTTGGTCCTTCTCTCAATGGGGTTTGGATCTTGTTGGAGAAATCAATCCCCATTCTTCCCAATGACATCAATAGATCATCATCACTATCGAATATTACACCAAATGGGTTAAAGCTATACCTCTCATCTCCATGAAAGCCAAGAAAATATGTGAGTTCATCAATCATCACATCATTTGTCATTTTTTTTTTCCTTACCACCTCATTATTGATAACATAAAACAATTCAAAAATAAAACCTTACAAAAAATTTGTGATGCCTTCGGTATTCAACTGAGTTTCTCATCACCTTATTACCCAAAAACCAAAGGCCAAGCCAAATTCACTAATAAAACCTTAAACAAAATTCTCATGAAAGTGGTTAATGATATTGGGAAGGACTAGCACACAAATATTCCTTTCACCCTATGGGCATATTGTACTAGTATTCACAATTCCACTACTGCCACACCTTTTTCTCTTGTCTATGGTACAGAGGCTTTTCTACCTCTCGAAGTCTAGATTCCCTCACTTCAAATTTCTCTCCATGACATGCTCAATGATGATGACTTTCACCAGGACCATTTAGCACAACTCGATTTATTAGATGAACGTTGTCTTAATGCTCTTGACCATCTTGAAGTTTACCAAAAACCTATCAAACGTGCCTGTAATAAATATGTCCATGAATGATCCTTCCAATTTGGTGAACTTGGCTTGAAAGAAAATCAACATGTAACCAAAGCGAAAAAAATTAAATAGGGAAAATTTTCTCCTAATTGGCTTGGACCATACATCGTGACTCATGATTTTGGATCAGGTGCTTATCGTTTATCTTCACTAGATGGTAAACTAGAACCTGAGCCCCTTAATGCCTTACATCTTTAACTATTCTACTATTGACTTTCAGTCCTACCTCACCTTCTGCCTCTTTTCATACTCATCCCTTGAGCACTTTTCACTTCCCTCCTTTCACTATGCCACCCCTAACTATTAAACAAGAATCATGTGCGTGCCTATCACTCTTTTATCTTCTCTTAAATATGTGTACCATGATGTTGCACATGGCATGATTCTCATGAAGACTTTTTGTATACTTTTAGATGAGATCCCATGGTCGTTTCACCTTGCTTTTTGAACAAGAATCCAATTCCTCACCTTAGTCTTGTCCATGACTCAAAATTCCTCACATGGGATCCAACTCATTGAGTCAAACTTCCAATAAAAGATGACTCCCTCAAAAGGACATATTTCTCTCTATGTCATTGTTGTAAATAGACTTTTCCCTCAAAGGACAGCTATGGAAAGCCTACTTTCAAGAGAGAGAGAGAGAGAGAATCTGAAGCTTACCACATCAATCAACTTCGCAAAGACCTCAAGGAGTTATTTTATTCATCCCATATAGACTTCCCGCATCGATCAGTCTATCTCAAATACAAGTCAAATAGAAAACTTTTTCATCATGGACTTTCCCATGTTGATCTTGGATCTCTTACCCAAATGCATGCTACCAAATACTATATAAACTAACCACTTTTCACCATGGACTTTCCTCAAGGGACCTATTGGAACTGAGACATTTTGTGATCATGTGACTACTTTTCACCTTTTGAATAATCATTAATGCAGTGTTTTTAGGGTTTTAAGTACATCATCCTATCTAAGGTATGACCCACCTGTTATGATCCTTACCAATTAGGTTGCTTTATTTCCTCCTCTTATCTTTTAACCTTCTTCATTATGTATTGATTACCTTATCCAAGACTAGATTCTCGATGCTTTTCTTTGGGTAATACATTTTCCTATTTCACCATAATCAACTACAAATCACTCATACCAATGTGCCAAAAATTCAACCACGCCTAAACCAAAACCTAGACTCAATCATGCCTTTAACCTACCAACTCATTCTCATACCTCCTCACATTCTTCCCTAGCTTATGGGAGAACTACATCAGCCTGAGGTCCCTTTTTTCTGGGACTATGTAGGCAACACTTTAAGGGCATGGGGCCCTTGGAGGTTAGCTTGGCCACTCTCTATCCTAACCAATTCACCTTTCATTTTTCTATATCACAATATACCCTAGTTAGCTTTCTTTTTATATCAATAATTGAAAATTAAACTAAACAAACAACAGATTGCTTCACATATTTATCATCATCATTCATACATTCATTATGTCTACCATTTCTTTACCATTATCATGTATGTTCCTATAAAACATCTCAAACATGACCTGTATCATCATTAAATACACAAATTAATAAATTACAAACTCAACCAATTTCAACTCACCAGACCTAAACCAACCTAAAACTTCACCATACCTATGACTTGACTCTATCCATGCCTAAACCACAACCTGACTCAGTCATGCCTATGACCTAACTCCATCCATGCCTAAACAACAACCTAACTCAATCCATGCCTATGACTTGACTCCATCCATGTCTAAACCATAACCTGACTCAGCCATACCTATAACCTAATTTCACCATGCCTAACACACCTATCATGAATCCCTCTATATATAATAATAAAATTCTATCAACATAGATACATCATGCAAAAATCACCATCATATCTATAAATTAAAACATTCAAACATGTGTATCCATATACATACCTCTCAAATATCTTCAGCACGTAGGCCAGTGTATATAACAAAATATCTCAAAACTATCATATACAGCCTCACCATCTTCGGCACACAGGCTAGTATATGATCAAAACTACAAAAAATATCATATACATTCTCACTCTCATCGGCATGTAGGCTAATATATATCAAAAATGAATAAATACATCAAAAAGGAATGACATACATAAGACATCATCCTACAGGATATCCTCCATATCGGTCTCTCCTATCTCCTCCTCGGCTCCTGCTTGGTGGCTGGATAACATCTCACCACCTCTCATGGGGCATGGTTGGGTCCCTGCTAGTACATCACCTAGGGCTAGCCTCCATGAACTAGTGGCCTCGCCCTGATCCTATCTCAGGGCTTGATGGTCCCCTCTTCTCTCCACGTTGTGGGTATGGGATATGGTCCTCTCACTTGAAGCTTGTTATGCCCTATAATCTCCATAGGATAGAAAATCCATCCCTACCACCATCAACTGATCCTGGAAATACCTAGCCTCACCTAAGGCATCTCGTAACTTGGATATGGGTACTATTTGTGGTGGCCCCATTGACCTCTACCCCTGTACCTATCTTGTGGGACCCTGTCCCTCACCTTCCTGTCAACTAGGACCCTATCCCAGTACCTGTGGAGGTGTCATCGACCTCACACCCTGTGCCTATACCTAATCCTGTAATGCCTCAATCTACACCTGTACAGTGGCCAAATGGCCCTGTAAACCTATAACCTACACCTATAGGGCAGCCACTTGCTCATCATCACCATCTACATCTCCACGTTGGGCCTTCTGGGAATTTAGACTGGCCACTTGTGCATGAAGTGCGGCCACCTTCACCTCTGAACCTACAAACTACCCCTGTACCATCTCCATCTATGTAATTAGGGTCACCACTTGCCCCTGTAGGGTGTCTCTCTACACGATGATGGTTGCTAAATCTGGTTGCCCCAGCCTGGGAGGTACTGCTAGTAAATGAGCCATCCACCACTGTCTATACCTATCAGTCACTCCAACATCATCTATCCACTGGTTGGTCACCTGCTCCTCCTACCCTATAGGTACTATCAGCTGTGGTATCAGAAGTTGTCTCTCCACATCATCTCTCCGGTACTGTGGGAAAGGTGGTGGTATATCCTATGGCAACCCAAACTACCGTCTAACCCTATCTATTGGGATCATCTTGTGCTCCCCTACACAATGCACCTCAATCCATATAAATATCTACAAGCCATCTAACTCATCGTCCATTTATCTGTATGATGGATAGCCCATATATGTCTCCAAATAATGTCCACATAGGAAAATACCTCAAGTAACCATCTGTAATAGGCTACATCACGTGTAACCCTACCTGCTCAATACTCTCGCATCACAGGCACCCATCACATATACCCCATCCAAACAAAACCAAGCTCAAATGCATCTACTCAGGGCATACCAATAGGATGAAAAAAAAATGTGCTTATAGGCGCAATAGTGAAGAATAAACGTGCATCATAGAATGAACCTGCGGAGCTTCCCATATGCCCATAGATCTCTATATAGCTACACCAGGAATGTTGGTGTTCATGAAAAGCAGGTCATGTCCATCATCATATCATGTAATACCCCCATTAGTGATCATGAGAATCTCCCACCCTCTACATCCGGCAGTGCAAAACAACAGACTACCTCCATCAGTAATACCACTAGCCTCGTCTCCTCTAGATGGGCTAAGTACATCTCTCCATAACTCAAGCTAACATTGTGGAAGGTCAGCTCCACTAGTCCCTAACCGAATACCATCAGCATCAACTCCTTAGATGCCTCTAAGGAGATCAAATATACCTATGTCCCCAATATAGGTAACCACATGATTCTATACATGTCCTCCAGGGTGACTTTTTTCTCCCCTATTGATAGGTGGAATGTGTTGGTCACTTAATCCCATCTATCGATGAGAGTGACCATCAAGCTCAGCTTTCAGACTACATGCTGGTAGCGTCGAACCCCAATCAGGCTCACATCTACAATATGCCTCCACTCCTCGACTGTTTCCGCACCTTGAACTCTCAAGAGTAGGGGTGGCACCCTATCTCTCATCCTCAACTGATCTCTTTCCTACATCTAACAAAAAATCACATTAATTTCACCTTAATCATAAACACAATCCCACTTGACACCTCACCTACACCTACCACCCTACCTCTCTTTCCCTAGACCTCATTTATTTTGTATCACATCTTCTATCTACCCACTCTAACCCTCATTCACTATCATTCACCCTTACCTATTTTTACCCCTTACCTATGTTATGATTTTCCACAAAACATCTCCTACTGACCACTACCTACCTCACCCACCCAGCCTATGGCACTTTTCACCTCCTTTTCCCCAAATTATGACCGGTACTAGTTATCTCTAATTGACCCCAGTCCCCCATACACCGACATCGGTCACCTATTTCACAATCGGTACCGGTTCACTATCACCGACGGCAGCTAAACCTCAAGCGACATCGGTCACTATTTTCATAAAAACTACAACACCCAAACCCCCCTTCTTCTTAAAATCTTACTTTCTCTCCCTTCTACCAACCCAATCCCACCCAAATCCCCCCTCCACCCTTCCCCACCCCTCCTTCACATAATCACAACTCTCGCCATGCCTATTTAACCTGATTTTCCCTCCCAAAATTCAAAAAACATTTCCCCCCCAAACCTGTTTTCTCCACACCCAACATCTAATTCAATATAAAACACAAAAACAAAGAATCGAATTGAATCTTACCTCATCACACTGTCATCACCATGATGGCACGTTGGGCTGCTACACCGGTGGTCCACCCGACCCCTCTCCTACCTCTCCCATCACCAAATCAACCGTCTCCTCCAACTAATTGAATTGATCAATCTGATTTCATGGACCAACCTATCCACTTCCAATCACCCGCTACACCACTCGTCAACTTATCTCTCCATTCCACATGGACGCTTTCCACTTTTTTCTCTATCACCTATCATTTTCGCCACTTTGGTAAAAGACAAATGATTTACAAAACATGGTCGTTTTTCTTTTTATAACCTACCCGACTTGACTGGCGATGGTTTTACCTTGACTGACATTGGTCTTGTGCCCTAGCTTACCATGGTTGGTCCATCGTGATCGACATCAATTCCTTAAAACCGTCATCAGATTACCTACTTAGTCTTTTTCCTACCCCCTACCCCCAATTTTTGACCTAAATTATTTTTACCTCACTTGGACACTTCATTTTATCTTCCTGACCTTATCATTTACCCCCTCACCTTGTCCTAATTTGGGGAATCATTATTTTACCCATACCTCATCCCTACCCATGTTGTGACCTAGATACTAGGACCTAGAACATCACTAGTGACCTGTGACCTCATGTGATCATTATACCTTATGGCACTGTTACTCATGTTGATTGGCAGACTGACCTTACCTTGCCTCTTGTCATGACCATTTATCCTGACCCAACCTTTGGTGTACCGGAACATACGTAAATGTTCCTGCACTTGACCTGTATTGTGTTTCCTGACCATATCCTCTACCTTGGATACCAGAATCACCTTAACCTTGTTTGGATGAACCTATCAACCTTTGACAATGTAGAGTTTTCCCGCTCTTCAAACTGGTACCGTGTTGCAGTTTATACGTGTTCATGTGTTGACTGTTACTACCTTTGACCTTGACCCATTACTTAAATTACCCAAGTAGACCTTTTTCCCTTTTTACCCCCATTTCCCACCTTCTTCTTCATCGAATTCACCTTTTATCAAACCACCCACCGATTATACCTTCCACCTCATCAGTTCCTAGTTTGGGGGGGATCACTTTCACCCACACATGGGGAAACCACATCTTATTTTTTTCAGCGTCACTTACCAATACAAGATACACAGCAAAAAGGGGAAAAATGTAGACACCAAAATTGGGTCACACTCCCCTTAGTCCCTCGACAAATAACCACCTAAAATACACTCACCTAACCATGGCCCCTTTCACCCCACTCTAATATTAATTTAATTAAATTAATCCATGTCCTCACAATATTTATTATTTAAATATCCTAATTAGATAATGCCCACACCATCCACCTCACCCCAAGACCTATTCTTAGTATGTTGCCATAACTAACTAAGACCTACATAAACCCAAAAATTAAAATCCTACATTCCCTCTAACCACATTCCCATCCGTTAGAAAGGAATCTTCCATTATAATCCGTGGAAAAAATGAAAGAGATCTAAGAAAATCAAGGGGATCTACCCATTTTAGAAAACCTAGGAAATCCCACCCTAACCGACGTCATTTACCCTAAACTACCACTGGTCAATCTGGAACCATCATTGGTTACAATTTAATCCCCAAAACAACCTTGTTTTGAGGTTGGCACATTTTCTGAGAGCAAGAGATGAAACTAGAGTTGCATGCAAGTAGAACTAGCATTCATACAGGCATTAGAGCATCCACATCCAACATCAGAAGCAATCACAGAGCCACCTACATTCACGGGAGCATCTGGGGAAGCACCATCACCACACCAAATCTCCATCCATTTGACCAACTACAATTTCCAACCACACATCAATCTTGTACAATAGTAAGTGTTTTGTTAACCAACACTATTCCATTGCCATTTTAGTAGACTCTTTTACTTTTGTTATTGGTTTCTACTCCCACTCCCATTCCCCCATCATTTTCCTTCATATAAAATTGATCAATATTTCACCCATACCATTAAACTACCCATACCCTACTAATAACTATCCCTGAGCACACCTAAGACCCACATGGACCTCGCCATTTCCCTTTCCATTTCCATTTAGCCCCAGATTTGTCACCCCACCAAGTTTTTATTAAGTTTCTTGTACCTCGATCATACCAACGCTGGTTACCCACAACCATCGCCAGTTAACCTAAACTAACACCAGTCATACTAGACCAACATCGGTCTCTATTTTTTTACCCTCAAACAAAGAACAAAGCTTAAAACCTCTACCTGATACCCAAAACAACCTAGAACCAGAACCTGACTGGTTCTAGTAATATGACAGAGATCTTGACCTTCAAATTCAAGCATAGCTTAGTTTGTTGTGAATGAATTTTCTTATTGTATTCGAATGAGATACGTAAATCATTTTAACTATAGTAGGATTTCCTTTATTGTTAACATTGAGTTGTTTTAAACAGTGGATTGATAGCCATCTAGGGAGTATCACACTTCCTGGGTCTAACGTACGTTAGGTAGTCCACTGCATATACTATTTAAATTTTATTTGGTTGTCTTGTTTTGTATTTTAGGTAGTTCCTCATAGCCAAAAGGACACTCTCATGATCATCTGTGGATCAAGAAGTCATACATGCACAACAACCTACAACCAAAATTTTAACAGGTATTCCTCCTACCCCTTTACCTTTATTTGTTTCGTCAAAATTCAAAGGAATGCTCTAGAATGAGGTGAAACAATGCCCATTGTCAGATAGGACTACCATAGAAAGGAACCCACCTTGTTTCGTATCCAAGCATGTGAGGGATCCTAGATGGGAGGTGTGGAAGCATTGCCACAATTTTTATCAGTGCATAAGTTGTATTCCACTTTACAAGGTTGTGCACGTGCATGGTATATTCACTCAGAGAAAGTTCATCAGATAGGAAATTAGTAGGAGTTAATGGCTGATATTATTCAAGATTTTGAGTACCGAAGTACCAAGCCATCATTATATAAGGTGTTGCAAATTTTCAAGCACCTTACAATGGGAGCTAGTGCCATGATAGAAGATAGGTTACTAGAGTTGCAAGGTGAAGCTAGTTTAGAGACAAATTTCAATTAAGAGGAATCAATAGAGATACAACTTGAGTGCACATGCATTAAAAAGGAAAAAGGAAAAATGGTCTATGTAATAGATGGTGAAGAAATAGAAAGTCTGGTTGTTAACCATTCTGAGGGTACATTCAAAGTCATTGATAGCATTGATGAGTGAGTGCATGCCTAAAATGAGACCTTGAAAATGAATAAGGTTATCATTGGGTCAAAGGTAGAACCTAAGGAAGCTATAATTGGGGATTATTGGTCAGAGAAAGAATTTTCAAAGATCATTGATCTATTGTGTGAATTCCAGGGCTTATTCCCACATGGGTACCACAAGCTCAATGGCATTCACAATTCCTTGGGGGAGATGATGATAAAGTTGAAGGAAGGTGTGTGCCTGATTTGGAAGAGACCCTATCAGATGAATCTAAAATTGCGTGTACGGGTCAAGGAAGAGATAAACAAGATGATCACTTCAGGAATCATTGAATCTATGGAGGAATTAGAGTGGATAATCCCAATGGTCATCAATATCAAGAAGGATGGAAGGATAAGGATCTATGTTGAATACATGGAATTAAATGTAGTTTGTTTCATTGACCCTTTTCCAACCCCATTCACTGAAGAAATTTTGGAAGGATTAGCCAAGAGCAAGGTCTATTCCTTCACAAATGGGTTCTCAGGGTATCACCAATTCTAGATTGTAAAGGAAGACCAAAGAAAGAAAAATTTAGACACTGGGTGGGGAAGATTTTCCTACATGACCTTTCCTTTTGGATTAAAGAATGCACTTGTTGTGTTCTTGCGCATCGTGGTACAAGAATTTCAGGAATTCATCCATAAATTTCTTCAAGTCTACCTAGATGATTGGACTGTGTATGGGCTGGTAAAAGACCATTGTGACAATTTGAGGCTGATGTTCGAAAGATGTCAGAAGTTTAGGATATCCCTCAACATTAAGAAGTGTGTCTTTACTACTCCAGTTAGAACCTTGTTAGGACATATTATATGTAAGGAAGGATTTTTGGTGGATCCTACCAAATTTGTTGTTATTGTGGGATTGGGAGAGCCTACTAGTCAGAGCACATATTTCTTGGGAATGTGGGGTACTAAAGTAAGTTCATCAAAGGATATGCCAAAATCTCCATGACCTTGTAAGAATTACTTAAGAATAAGAGTTCCTTTCACTAGGGATAAGCACAACATAATGCATTTAACACTTTGAATGATAGGCTTGTTACTGCTCCCATAATACATTTCCCTTCCTGGGATAAGCCTTTCCATGTTCATGTTTATACCTCAGGGATAACCATTGGAGCAATACTAGCACAACCTGGTGAGGGTATTTTTGATCACCACCTTTTTTTTGTAAGTCAGAACTTGACACCAACAGAATATAATTACATAACTACTGAGCATGAGGCCTTGTCAATGATCTATGCACTGCATAAGTTCAGGTAGTATCTACTGGAAACACCTTTTATATTCTACACAAATCACATGGCACTAAATTATTTGGTAAATAATCCTATTTTGTAAGGGTGCATATGTCGTTGGGTATTATTGTTTCAAGTATTTGAGTTTTCAGTTGTGGTAAAAATGGGAAAATTTAATTCAGAACCTAACCAATTATCAAGGATTGACTCGGGAGAGGACATGTAGAGCATTGATGATACTATGCCAGATATGCAACTATTAAGGTTACAACACACACCCTCTGAATTGAAGGACATTACAGTATTTCTTAAAATGAGTGTGGCACTGGAAGGGATGAAGGCTTTAGAGAAGAAATAGTTGGCTATATACGTCACACCCTACATGTTGATTAGTGGATATTTGTACAAGTTAGGCCATGATGAGGTTCTGTGTCAATGCATATTAGAACATGAGCGTGTGGCAATTATGGAGGAAGCACATGGTGGGATTGCAGGAGGACACTATGTAGGAAATGCAACTGCATGTGAAAGATTCTACTCGCAGGGCTTTGGTGGGAAAGTATTTACCAGGATTGTATTGAGTTTTACAAGGAATGTGACCACTACTAGCACCTTAGCAAACCTGGAAGGAGGGATGAAATTCCCTTGTGACCAATAGCTAATGCTGAAAAATTTGAGAAATGGGCAATTAAATTTGTAGGACCAATTTCACCCACCACACAAAGGGGTGTCTCATGGTATATCATTACTTACACTGATTACTTGACAAGATGGGAAGAAGCAGTGCCTACAAAGGATTACACTACATCAAAAAATACTAGATTATTATGGGAAAACATAATCAACATGTATGGATATCCTTTGAGCTTGACTAGTGATATGGGAACACATTTTCTGAATGAAATGATCAAGATCTTGTTGGAAGAGTTTATGGTGGCCCATCACAAGACTACCCCTTATCACCCTCAAGTAAATGGAACTTTTGAGGCATTCAACAAGATACTAAGTCACACATTGACCCAAATTTGTGATGTTGGAAGAAAATATTGGGATGATAAGGTATTGACAATTCTATGGCGTATAGGACAACCTACAAAAGATTAAATAAGGCCACACCATTTTAATTAGTGTTTGGCACGCAAGGCTATTTTTCTAGTTGAATTCATGTTACCATCATTGTGTATAGCATGCACATAGGAGGATTGGATAATGAAAAGTGATTGGAGGAAAGGATTGACAAGTTAATGTAGTTGGATGAAAGGACGATCACTTGACTAGATGGAGTCAAAAGACTGAAAAGGCTAGATAGAAGGCATGACATGATTGTCATATCAATAATAATCAATTTGAGGTTGGGAAGATGGTTCTGTTGTATGATTACAAGTTTCTACACCGTCCTGGGAATTTGAAAGTCCATTGGTTGGTCCCTTACATAATCTTGTACATCCTTTATTTAGGTGTTTGATAGTTACAGGTGCTCGATGGGACGAGGTTACTTGGCCATTTCAATGGGAGTACGTTGAAGACCTACTATAAATAAGTCTTCCTTGTGTTTGTAAATAAGGCACGGTATTGCTAGTTAGCTTAGGATTTCCCTTTATGCAATTTCCTTTCCTTATGTTTCCCTTTCTCATTGCTTGTTACTTTATTTTTGTTTATTTTGTGCCTTGTGTGCACCAGTAACCACTTATTACTTTCAAAAGGTTGTGTATGTGTAGAGGACACATGCATCTGGATTTAGTGTGGGGTGGAGTAATGTCAAAGGGAGTAGTGTGAAGTGAATGATACAAGCTGGTAGTAAAAATGTTATATGGCCTCAGATGAAAGGATTAAAGACGTGAAAGATAGAAGAACGCACGTGGAAACAGTGGATAAGAAATTTTTGTGTCAAGATAGCTTAATAAAGACCATACCACAGTACAAAGGATAATAAGCAAGAAAAACATGAGGTAGGAAGGGAAAAAATCAGGTCAAGGATACAAAAGAAGTGCCTTTGCTAATGCAGACACATGCACGTAAGAGTCTTTGGTCGGTAAGGATTTTTTACGCACCTCAGAAGGTTGTAGAAGTATTTTGCATAGGATTGGGAACATGGGTAAGGGTGCTTAAGGTCAAGATTTAGTAGAAAAATATGCATTTAATGCTAAGTAGGTTCAGTAGGTGGTGTATCATTTATTTCTAGAAAGGGGGGAAAAGCTATAAGTATGAATTCGAGCATGTTATTATTTACCTTGCTATTATGATATTGAAGAGATCTTGTGAACTAGGGCATCCACGAAAAGAGAGTTGTGTGAAGAGATAATCATAGAGATTTAAATACGTGACTAGGGTTGACCTACAAAAAAAGTGTAAGGAGTACATGGGCATGTAGGGAAGAGAGTTTCAGAGGAGTACGCCATCTTGTGGAAGAGTTTTTTCCAAGTTAGGGTTCTATAGCTAGGGCATGGGAGTATAAGGATTATTTCCATAGAGTTGAGCCACGTAAGGTTGAGTAGAGAAAGGAAGATGAGAAAGAAGAGTTTAGGTTGTAACCCAACAAGTAAAAATGGACACCAAATAAGGTGACTGTTTCACCAAAGAAGAAGGGAAAAGGGAAACAAACTGCCATGCAACTAGTTTTAATGAGGAGTGGTATGAAGAGATGTAGTACCTAGATGGAGTGTTCTGGGAAAATAATGGGTATCACATGTCAGGAAAGATGGATCTTGAGTGACTACAATCATCACATGAGTACCACAGAGAAGGAGATGGTGTTGTAACTAGTTCGTCCAACTGATATAAGGACACCAAAGGGAATGCTGATATATAGCGATGAGGTAAAGGTGAAGTTGGGAAAGGCCAGGTTGCTGCAACTCTATGAGTTGCCCTATTTTGGCAAGCTTTAGAATGGTTATACTAGTGGTTGATGTTGCATACATGAAAGACCACTTCTATTTTATAGGCCGAAAAATGAGCATAACCCCTCATCTCATATCAAAATTTACTATCCTGGTTTGTGAAGGGGACTCCATAGATGACGACTTGGAGGATAAGGAGGCCATTAAGGTGACTATGGAATCCTATGACTATAAGAAGGGTTTGTGCTACTTTGATATCGTAGATATCCCCAACCCTATAATGATGATTTCTATGTGTTTGGTTACCAAGCTCAATGGTTAAGAAAGGTGGACACAAGTAAACAAGGCATGGGTGAATGTATGTCTGGAAAAGTTTCCGCGTAAGGAAACCATCTAAAACTTGTCTGCCGATTTATTGTAGATGAAATCATTAGCAGCATGAAGGAGGGGGACAAGATAATGTTAGGAAATATTGTCCTCGCCATCATCTTCTTAGAGATTGGAGTACCTGATGGGCCAGAGAAGTTCTCTATGGGAGTATCCTAGATGAAGATCCATCACCTACGCAAAAACATTTGAAAAGTATACTTGCGATACCATGATGGCAACCCACAAGGCATGCATGGAGAAATGGTACAAATGAATGCGATGCACTTCATGGGGTAGAGTGGAGGATACCTGAGGAACTGCCCATTGCTTGATAGTATGAAGAGGTCTGAGTTTGTTGTCATATGGTGCATTTTTGAATTGGAAAATTCACTCTGACAGATGGGACTAAGAGCCCATGGTCCAAATTTGTTCTCCTGTCAGCCTCGTAGTATTTCTAGGTGGGGGTTCAACCATTTTCAAGGATGATAAAAAGGATAAGGTTGGACCTGAGTGAAGTGGACCAAGACCACCGTCAAGCGTAGGCCAGTAGAAATCTGATATACCCAAAGAAGCGTGCATATGTGGAGAAGTATGTCTCCCATGAAGTCACAACCATGATGAAGCCTTTGACGTTGTCAATTTATGGAAGGACGACAATCAAGTCCTATACTAGTATCGCATCATCGGCCAATTTCTCAGCTTTGAGAAGGGGTTAACCACCTGGAGAATGATGCGATCCATTCTAGAATACCCCATAGGGGGGAAGAAGGTTGCAACCGAGGAAGAGGGAGACTAGAATAATGTACAGGAGAAGAAGGTCACCAAGTGTACCAAACAACACAATATATGTGGTGTGCTAGAAATAAGCGCTAAGATCAAAAACTTCTACAGTCATGCAAGAATGTTTTCCCTAGGGTAGTTAGGGAGATTTGACCCAAAATAAGTGTACCTTGGAGCAAGAGGAGTCCTCCCACACAAGAACTGAATTGCTAAATAACGGAGTCACCTTGTTTGAAAGGGGAAGAAAAATAAGGTCTCTGGTATATGGAATTACAAGTTAGGAAGAAGCAAAAGGTTGAGGCACGAGAAGGCTCAAAACGTATTAGAGGAGACAGAGGTCCCATAGAGTCCTATATATGGGAAAAGTAAATGACGATGAACATGAAGAATTTTGACTATCATCCCATGTATAACTTCTACATGTATTCGAACTTTCTAAGAAGAAAAAGAATAGAAGAAGGATGGTGAAGAGGAATAAAATGCTCAAGGTAACAGGGGTGAGAAAAGAGGTAAACATGAAATATCAAGAGGACCCCAAGCGTCACCAAGGAGAAAATTATAGGAATAATGGAGAAATAACTTAGCTGGATCTATCAAAATGTGTAATTTCTAGATGGTACCTCAGAAGTGACAGTGTGGATGAAGTGCTCAAGGAGATATAATAGGAGAGCATTGGAATATCAAGAGTATAGAAGTATTACTAAGGATGACCCTAACCTAGCAATTAAGCTACTTTATTTGAATGCTAACTAGTGACTTCAGGTAGGAAGAGTGTAGCTGGATTCTATTACAGAAAGTGGGGAATCTGAATGGTGCTATAAGTATCAATGTCTAGGCAGGTGTTATGCATCATTACCTTCGTAGATCACTATGCCAGATCCAGAAAAGCGTCTTGTACCATGCTCATTCATTTGACAAAGAGATATTGTGCAAGGACAGACTAGTAATGCAGACTGAATCTTAACGCAATAGGACGAGGGATAGCGCATGTTGACAAGCCTGAGCTTATGAAGTGAGGATTAGCGGGCATTTACTGCGAGTCATGCTAGAGGAAAGAGTTTCATCTAGAACCTAAACCATCCTTGGTGAAGATGCTCAACCAACTTGTTGGATGGGTTCTGTAAGTAGGGATGGGTCTACTCCAAGGATTGGATTTTCCATAAGACTGTTGAGGCCAGTGATTGAGTTTGTGGCCTTAGGAATGAGTATGAAAGAAGATAACTAGACAGGGGAATTGAACTAAACCAAGCAACTCTAAGTAAAAATGAGCTCCTTGCTAAGGAGACTATTTCACTTAAAGAAGAAGGGAAAAGAGAAACTTCAATTTGCTTGTGCAACTAGCCATGTTATTTATGAGGTGTGGTCATTCAAATAGATCAAAACCCAACTGGGTTGTTGCTGGAAAAATAATGGGTAAAATGGCCAGATGACTATGGATCATGAGTTGACCTTAAAACATCACTGATGCAAGCCCAAGTCGGCACAGAGAAAAGCTAGTGAAACGTTGGAACCTTGTGAGTTGTCTAAGGATTTGACTCACAATTATCACAATGTGTAAAGGAAACTGATACGTCACTCTTAGAGTGATGGTGAATTTGGGTAAGGTTGGGTAGGACTTGCAACTATATGAATTACCCTAATTTTGAGAAGTCACTGAGAAGTTATGGTAGTGGTTGATCGTTGCGTGTGCATACACGAAGACCACTTGAAGATTTTAAAGGCCGAAAAATGTGCATAACCCCTAATCTCATATCAAAATTTACGTATCCCCTAGGTTTATCAAAGGGGACTCCATAGATGACACACACTTGGAGGATAAGGAGATCCACTAAGGTGACTATGGAATCCTATGACTACAATCCAAGGGTTCACACAGTTGATATACTACAACTTTCCGGTCCTAGTATAGATGAAATCCTGTAATGAAGGATGGGTAAGATAAATAGTTACCAAGAATTCTCCTGAATGGCTCAAGAAAGTGCACGATGGACACAAGTAAACAAGGCATGGAGTATGAAGTCCCTATGCAGGAAAATTTTAGAAGGATACTTGTGATACCATCTACAACTGCATCTACATTTATTGTAGATGAAATCATTAGCAGTGCAAGATGGAGGGGGACCTAAACAGATAATGTTTGTAGAAATATTTTCCTCTGCCATCATCATTCTTAAAGATTAGAGTGCCTGATGGGCCAGAGAATTTCTGTTCTCTTTCACCACAAGTTCCAGGTATGCCTCAACCCCCAACAGGCCAAAAATAGGTTGAGAAGTCTACTTGACGAAACCGTTGTGATGGCCACCCAGAAGGCATGCTGTGGAGAAATGGTACAAATGAATGCGCTACATTTAGAAGGGCAGTGAGAGTATACTTACACATCAGAGTGGAGGATACCCTTGGAAAAACTGTCCAATTCTTGTAGATGGAGAGGTTGAGTTTGTTGTATAGGGAGAAGCATAAGTGGAGGAGAAATTGGAAAATTCACTCTGACAGAAATAAGGACTAAGAGCCCATAGGTAAGTCCCAAATTAGGGTAATTTCCATTCTATTTCACCACATAGTATTTCTAGGTAGGGGTCAACCATTTCAAGGAGTCCAAAAGGACAAGGTTAGACCTGAGTGAAGTAGACCAAGACCACCGTGAGATATGCATAGAAATCTCATATACCCAAAGAAGCACACATATGTGGAGAAGTATGTCTCCCATGAAGTACAAATGATGAAGCCATTGATGCTACCAATTTATGGAAGGACCGCAGTGAGAGTATACTTACACATCAGGCAAAATTTTGAGAAGGGATCCTACTTGGAGAATGATGTCTCCATTCCACGAATACCCCAAAGGGAGGAAGAACGGTTGTGCACCAAAGAAGAGGGAGAGAGAATAAGTGGAGGAGAAGAAGGCACCAAGTGTACAATCAACACAATCTATGGGCATGCTGGGAAACAAAGTGCTAATGAGAAAAGCACTTACGCACAGGAATAATACATTCCCAGTTAGGGAGAAGACCCCAGAAGAATAAGTGTCAGAGCAAGAGGAGTCTCCCACACAAGAATAATCACCAAGGAAGGAGTCACCTGTGAAGAAAAGTAGAAGAAACAATGTGTCTCCTATACTAGAATGAACAAGTTAGGAAGAAGCAGAAGTGGCATAAGAAGGAATAACTTAGAGGATGCACAGAGGGCTTGGAGGCCTATATATGGAAGAAGATGATGATGAGGATAAAGAATATTTAGAATCATTCATGTATGATATACATGATTAGAAGAAGAAGAAAATGAAGAGAAGGATGGGGAAGAGGAAGCAAACACTCAAGGTAGAGGGGTGAGAAAAGAGGTGAACACATGAAAGATCAGAGGACCCCAAGCCTCATGGTAAGGAGAAAGTAGAATAGGCCATGTCCAAGAGAGAAGTAGTAGGAATTATCAAAATTTTTCAACTACCTGGAATAGGAGGTAGAGCACAGTGTGGATGAAGTGCTCAAGGAGATAGAAGAGGAGAGCATTGGAAAAGAGTATGGTAGCATGGGAGGAGACCCCGGCCTAGCAGTAAGCTTTCCAAAGGCTAACACACATTGAGGAAAGGAGTGTGGTTGTAGCACAAGGAAAGGAATGGGCTATATCAATGATACCAATAAAGGTGCTATGTGCATGCTTCCAAGCACCATTCCAACAGAAAAAATCCTGGAAATGTCTTCATTTGATGAAGAAGGTGCATACTCATCAACTAGGAAGATGTTATCATTAGGAATTCGAGTCCCATGTTGATGAGCATAAGTTTCAAATTGAGCCAAAGGGGTGACTGATGAAGATGCCAGAGGAAAAAGGAATAAACCCCATGGTGAATTCTCAATAGTTGTTCAGATGAGAAAGTTTGTAATGCACTCAACAAGGTTTATTGAGGTTGACGCCAGAATTTTTGGGAGGAATGATAGGGTGAGATTCCTATAAATGGAATTATAGAAGGAGGAGGAGCTCCTCAAGAAGAGCAAGGACCTGAAGCAAGAAGAGATAATCAGCACATAGTTAAGGTGCAAAATGAAAGAGGAAAAGGCAAGGGTGTAGAAAGTATATAAGAAAATTTAGATAATTACGAATGATATTGTCTTATAGCATCCCAACCTAGCACTGCCCAAGAAAAAATATGAATCAAATTTACAGTGCTTGGAGGATTTGACTCACATCCTCACAATGAAAAGGTAGCCAATCACCTTAGAGTCTATAGAAATAGGATGTTGGTGTGCCAAGAAAGAGAAGAAAAGCTTAAGGTTGTAGAGATAGTTTCTCGGTATAGAAAACTTCTTGCTAATGTAAAATTTTTTGTGCAAATTGCTGAAGTTGCTTATGATGAATATGTTTATAGAGATAGGGTAGTAAACATTCTAGTTGCTACACATGAAGAAGAGCTCAAGGAGTTTTAGGAGAAGAATAAGGGGAAAAGAGCAGAGCAGGATAAGATCTTGGTTGAGGTGGAGAAGAAATCAGAGTCTATCGAGACCTTGTAGGGATCGATCAAAAACTGGATGAAGGAATTATACCCCCAGATCACCTATAAAATTGATACGCTCAATGATTTTGGAAAACAAGTGGAAGGGATTGTTGATATGATGAATGCAAAGGGGATGAGCTAAGTTTTGAGGAGGTGAGCTCCCTAGTAGGTGACCTCTATCAGCAAGCATAGCAGTGAGGTAGATATCTAGGAGAAGCTTCAAGGTGGATATAAGGAAGGATTTCCCACTCCTTCAACAATAAACAAATTATTCTTCATCCCCCCCTTTCTTTAATTCGTTCATTCCTCAATCATTCATTCCTTCATTCTTTATTCCAACCTTGCAGAGTCCCATCATTCTTTATTATTTTAAGAAGAGGTGTTCCCAAGGATGGAGAACAAGCTTAGTGTGGGGTGATATTGGGCTTCATAATATTGGCTAAATACAAAAAGGTGCATGTGAACGGGAGCCCAATATGAAGAAGGTTGCGTGGGGTAAAGGCGCTTAGGAAAAGGGTTTTGGAAGGGTTTAGTAGAACCCATGGCATGTACGTAAGGCAAAGTAAAGGGTTTCAAGACTTAGCCATATTTGGTGTCCCAGGGAGCACATGAGAAAAGCGTGACTTGATTAAGCATGCAGAGTGGATAAGGTACCATCCTGGTAACTTGGTGGTCAAGAAAAGAATATTCCATGTGATGGAAGGATCCAAAAAGACATCATTACAGAGAGTGGAGAGCCTAGATGAGAATAATAATTCTCCATTAGAGGACCACCTTGACACTTGGTGATCGATCTGCTACTTCAGAAAGGCATGGAAGTGGGAAATATAACTATATATAGAGATGCTCAAGTAAAGGAAGAGGAAAGATATCAAGGAAGGGAGATGTTATCAAGGAAGAGAACATAACTAGAGATAATGGAAGGGTGAAGATCTATGAAAATAGTAGGAGGTTCCAGAGAGTTGTGGTTCTCATTTAGAGGACTGTAGGAGTGATAGCTTGTCTAGAGGGATGGGGTTGTGATAAATTCTTTGTAATATGGGAAGCATAGTTAGGACTTATGATGCATGAATCTTATCTACATTAATATATTGGCTTGTCATGGCCTTGGTGAATGTAATATGGTTGCTGAACTATGATCAATATGAAATATATGGTTTTGTTTTAAATATGTATTGTTCATGGGTGTAAAACCTAGTGCATTTCCTTTATGGTATGGATCAGATCTATTATTGCTATGATGTTTCTCCTATTATCAAGATAGGTATAATGATATAATAACTCAACTTAAGCTCTCAGAATGAATGCATGGTTATTTTACCCTTTACATCTAAGTTTATGTCCATAGCAATATATTCTCACAAAAATCACATAAAGGAGAGGCTCGACACCATTGCGTGCCTCCAATGAGCATCCAACGCTCGCTGGGTGGTAGGCCGAAGTGCATGGGATTAGACTATTATTCTTAGGGAATACAAATGAATACACTGATAAACATCACGAAGCATCTGATTGAATAAATGAGAGAGTGGATCATGAAGGAAACCCTTCAAGAGAAGAGGATTAATATTATAAAAATTGACTTAAAAATGTAGGATACTAGAATCTCCATTATCTAAGACCAGTTTGCTAATCAATCTTGAAAAGGAGGGGTTAAAAAGGTCTTGAGAAGCTTGGAGAATGAGATTACCTTGAAAGATAATATTGTAGACAAGATGGTGCAAATAAAAATCTGAATCATTGTGTATGGTGGCTTGAGCTCTAGAAAAAAAAGCACCCAGAAGTGGAAATGTTAACAAACTTATGGCGAAACGGTCTATCTGGGTTTTCTCTCTATGTTGTTTGGTTGTGTCTTTTTTATTTTTTATCTCTTATTATCTGGGTTTCCTTTCTGATTTTGTGCTCTATTGTATAAGGGATATTTTTTTCTTTAAAAATTTGATTTTTTGAGAGGCTTATTTGCCTTGCCCTTTGCTGGGCTCTTGGTTGGGTCAAGATAGTCTGTCCTATTTTGAGTCCTTGTCTATTGTTGGGCTGATCTATTTCCCATTTTTTTATCTGTTTATATATGTACTATGGGGTTTTTGGATCCCCCAAAAGCAAATAGTTATTTAATCTAAAAATAAATAGTCAAGATTTCCATGTTATTTTTACTTTTTCCTTTCTCTGCAATTTGAATTTCCCTCCTGCTTTCAGGTCGCGGAAATCCGACTGGAATTTTCAATTTATTTTCTTGGATTTATCTTTTTGGTTAATCTTTTATTAATAATTTATCGTTCTTGATAAGTTTCATTTACAATTTTGTGGTTTTATCTTATTTTTCTCTAGATTAAGGAGGCATTTTCAATTTTCCCAAATCCTTTTATTCCCCTCACCTCTTGTTGTAATTTTTTGTTTTACCTTGGTAAGTTTTAAAATTTTAGGTTTTAAACTTACTCTTTATGGGAAAGGACTCTGAAAATATATTATGGAAGAAATCAAAATTATTCTTTGTTGAAGAATGTCAAAACCCTGATAATGTTTCATAAATATTTGACATGTCAATCACGAATGATTTCCTACTAGTTTTTCAGATTTCCTGCAATGTCGAACATGTCACTTTTTCTTACATTGTTTCAGGTTAGGTATTAAAATTGATAAAAATCCCATTATTTTGTTGAGTAACTCAAGGTGTATACCAAGATCAAAAACCTGACATTGTATTGGGTTTCAAAAAAATTCGAGCAAGGATAAAATCCTAACCTGTTATCAGGTTTTGTGAGTTTCTCAACAAGGAAGGTTTTTTGACTAGTTTGTCAGACTTTCAAGGGTGTGTTGTAGGGATTAAAACCTGAAAATTTCCCTAGAATTTTTAAAAGTTTTTTTCACTCTTTTTCTTCAGAACTCCATGTCCGATTCAGGTAAAGGAAAGAGTAAAAATGAATCATCTAAACAAATGAAATACAATTATCAAGGAGTCTTGACTCCCTCAAATATTGATTCTAATATTGATATTAGAGATATGGATTTAAGACATATTAATATGGAGGAATTTTTAAATAGGATGTAGAGATCCTCTTAGATTATATGGATGCAATGTATTTGTAACTGTGGATTACCTCTCTCCACAAATTTCCCAATTTTTTCTCAGTGATCGGAGTTCATTCTCATGCGTGCTAACCATTATTAATCGGACACAAGATTTTTTCAAAATAAAGTTGGTGAAGTTGTGGTCTTACTGGAAATTGGTTATTTTGATGATATCCTCAAAATTACTAACTTCAACATCTATGTCAAAATGAACCCTATGGACACTCAACAAGCATGGGATGAAAGTATGGATGATTGTATCAAGCATGTTAATAAGAAATGCTTGGTGAAACCAAATCCTTATGTGTCTTGATTTCCAGTACCCCAAATTGAATTTATCCTAGAGATTGGTGATATTATAACACACCTCAGTAGAGTGTTTATACTCCCCTAGGCTAAAGAGTTCCATGGATGGATGTACTGATTCCTCACCATTATAAGAAAGAATGAATACTTTTTTTACTGGGGTAAAAACATTAGTGATGTAATTAATACTCAAATGAGGGAAGTGTTGACCACTAGTAAATTTTATATGATGTCATATATTTTCTATGTTGCAGATGAAATGAGGTTTTATCCAGGATTGAAAATAGTTGGGTCTAGGCCCTATGACCATCTTTACAAATACTACCATTAGTTGTATCTGAATGGAAGTGAAACTCATTTTTTAAGAGTTAACGACATTTTATTATACAATTTAATCTATAGATTAGAGCCCAACCTCTTTAAATGAAGGGTCATTGATGTCGCTTAGAGCCTAATAAATCATTGGGGTTGTATATTCTTATAATT
Source organism: Taxus chinensis (assembly GCA_019776745.2). Classification (NCBI taxonomy): domain Eukaryota; kingdom Viridiplantae; phylum Streptophyta; class Pinopsida; order Cupressales; family Taxaceae; genus Taxus; species Taxus chinensis. The sequence goes on from CM034151.1 coordinate 409,849,170, forward strand.
TCAGAGGTTCATTTATCTTTTGGTAGGAGCCTTCCAAGGTTCTCCAACATGCCTCCCTAGCTTTCCATGTGACAAATGGATCCTTATGGAATTAGTCAGACAATTTTTGGATCTTCACAATTTTCAAAAAGATAAGCATAAAGTAGGGATCCATTTCCCAATATCCATCAGGAGGTAAAATTTTTCCTTTTTGGTCAAAGCCAAAAGTGTTGGCATTGAAATACAAGAATAAATCAAGAAGGTAATGCCTCCTAGGCTTGGTTTTGACTATCGTGGTGTTCTCAACAATTTTCAAAAAGATAAGCATTTTTTTTTTGGTTTTTGTGTTTTGGGGGGTGGGTGTGTTGGGTGTGTTGGGGTGGGGGGGGGGGGGGGGGGGGGGGGGGGGGTTGTGGGGGGGTGGGGGGGGTGGGAATCATGAAGGAAACCCTTCACAGAAGAGGATTAAAATATTATAAAAATTGACTTTAAATTAGGATACTAGAATCCCTTATCTAAGCCGTTTGCTAATCAATCTTGAAAGGAAGGGGTTAAAAGGTCTAGAGCTTGGATATGAGTTACCTTGAAAGATACTATTGTGACACGTGGTGCAAATAAAAATCTGAATTCATTGTGTCTGGTGCTTTGAGCTCTAGAAAAAAAAGCACCCAGAAGTTGAAATGTTAACAAACTTGTATGGCGAAACGGTCTTCTGGGTTTTTCTCTCTATGTTGTTTGGTTTGTGTCTTTTTATTTTTTATCTCTTATTATCTTATCATGGGTTTCCTTTCCTGATTTTGTGCTCTAATTGTATAAGGGATTATGTTTTTTCTTTAAAATTATTTTTGAGATGGCTTATTTTGCCTTGCCCTTTCTGGCTCATTGTGGGTCAAGATAGTCTGTCCTATTTTGAGTCGCGTTTCTATTGTTGGGCTTATCTATTTCCCATTTTTTTTTAGGTAATGCCTCCTAGGCTTGGTTTTGACTATCGTGGTGTTCTCAAGTTTTATAGAACATTGAACCTTCATGTGTCAATATTAGAAGATATTTGAGAAGATAACATAGATGAGATAGTCATCAGGTGAAAGGATAATAATAGGTTAACCCTTGAATAAATTATAACTTTAAATTTCACCAATTTTCTTGAAGAAAATTTTGATGATGGAAACATCAGATAACCTATGTATGAGAAAATTAATGGTGATAATATGGTATTCCCTCAAATTTATTGGTATATACAAGAATATACATCCATTTAGGATAGGGTTTCTCATCTCCTTATTCAAACAAACAAATGGTTATATTCATGGGGAATTTAGCACAAGGATCCCCAATTCCCAAATATTCTAATCACAACCGCACTAGAGGTGAGTCCCTCTTATGGGGGAAAAGATAAAAGTGAAGATTTTATTAAGAAGATGAAGTTCAAGTTTTACAGAAGTAGAACCAAGATTCATCCTCCATCTGGTAACCCCACTTTATTTGTTATTGTGATTGGATCCCCTTCTCCCTTGCATATGTAGGAAGCACCTGTAAGAACCGTGGTTGTAAAGCCTATTATGTATTCCACCCTCATCATTCATTCAATCCCCATTGTTTCCCAAAAACCTCAGGTAATTTTTTTTGTTTCATCCCTTCCTCACCTTTCCTCTTCTCCTTTGTATTCAACCTTACAAATATCATAAGTATTTACATATGTATCTTTGTATCCACCTTCTTCACCTCCATTTTCATCATCTTTGCTCGTGTATCTCATGGAAAGAATTTTCTCATCCATTTATCCCCTTTCAAGTGTAAAAGGTATGTCCTTGAGGTCTTGCCCCACAATCCAACTTCCATATCTTTCTGCCAACCCTCTATCCATTCCTTCTTCTCCTCCCACATCTTCTACCATTATCACCTATATTATTTCAATTCCTACATCCTTGGTAACCACCATGCCTACTCTCCTTAATACCATTTTGATGATTTTTTCTCCTCCTCGTGAAGCACCATATTCCTCTATCCCATCTTTGCTAGCTAGATAAACTCCAAGGAAGAGAAAGACCATTATTTACCATGAGGCATTCAATTTTAGTTCTTTATAGCTTGCACCTTCACGTTCATCTAAGAAACCAAATACCGGTTATCACAAAAAAGTAACACCCTCTAATTTTTCATGAATGGATGATGAGTAATCAATATTTTTGGGTAACACGGGATTGTCTATGAAGTTATGGTACTTTATACTCTATGAAAAACCTCGAGAGAAGGTTGGTTCATCGACCTAATCCTGATGCTAAACTATTCCTAAGGAATGAAATGTAGCTATCTAGTCTTACTCTATGATTCTAAGGGTCCTAGGTGAGATAAAGATACATAAAAATGGGAAATTCTAAGTTAAAGAGAGGTGATAACACCAAGAAGAGGTGGAAATACTCTCTTGTATTAGTGAAAATGAGAGTAAAATGAAGGAGGAGATGAAATACATGAGTAACATAGTCCAAAACAACATTTAAACGACCATTTATATGGATAAAAGAATATCTAAAACATGTAAGGAGAATAAAATATGCACAATATACATGTAAATGTAATAAAAGACAAGAAAATCAAATAGAACACAAGATAGGGAAGATAATAGCATAAAAAACATGAATTTTATTTCTTTAAGTAAATGAAATGAACAAAGAAGGAAATAATAACCCTGTAAATACCCAAATCTGAGGCCTTTAACTCAAAATCCACATGTCCAACCCTTACAAATGATTCTCTTTTTATAACATACATAAATGAGAGGGGGCAGAATAGAGGTAAATTCAAATTCACTCCTTCACCCACTAATAACATGAATTAAATTTCTTAAAAGGGGCATGAGAAGCCATCCAAGGCCATTCTTCCATGATGCCTTACTTTTGGAGGAATAAATGGGAACCATATCTAATGGTTGAGCAACCTGGGACCGCATATTTTAATTTTGATAATGTTTTCTTATTTTTTATCCTAACTACCCTCACATAACTCCATATTTTTAGTCACCATGACAAAGATAATGAAAATACCTTTCCAAAAATTCCATGTATGCCAAGTTTGGATAATCTCAGTGAAATTTATGCCAATACAGATCCAATGGAGTCAAGGAGGAACACAGGTTCTCCAACACTTATCTCAGTTTTTATTAATCAATTTTCCTCCTTTGTATTGTGGATGGGATGGGGGTGTGGAGAATTGATTTAAGGATGGAACTGTTTCACTTGTTCCATTCCTCTTCACCTTATCTATAGTGGCCTCATGTTGTTTTTTGGCCGGGTTATTGGTCCACCGGTGGAACTCAGGAACTGCTCCATCCAAGATCAATTCTTCTGCACCTCGTTACTTTGTAAAAAACTACGGCCTTACTTAAACTTCATCCTTTTTTCTTGTTCTTCAACCCAAATTCTTATGCTGGGAACTAAGAATTTTGAGGAATTATTCCCTCTACACATCTAATTCCCACAACCCTCTTCCAATTTGCATTACACTGTCCACTTCAAACTATGGCTTAAAAAGTAATGGAAAGAACCTAGATCCCAAAAGAATTAGTTCCATAGTTATTCATTCAATCTGCATTTCTACATAACACTATAACTTGCCAAATTTCTTTGTTTTGTAGCCAAATCAGAGAATCAGGGAACACGAGGAACTAGATAACTGTTCTACCCAAACCCCATAAACTCGTAATACATACAAAATTGTAATTTTCTCAAATTTTCCCATTTTTTCATTTTTTTAGTACAATTATGGAACTATTGAGTTATGCAAAAGGGGAGAGAAAGCCTTTGAACCCTAAAATTCTCCATTTTTAGTAGTTTTTAACTTATCCAAGTCTAAATGAATCATGCAAGTTACCAAAATACTTGAAAGGGGTTATTTTGGATAACAATTTGGTGACTCAACGGAGCTATCTATATGCCATATGAAGAGATCAGTGGACTTGCAACATCCATTTGGCATGGATTCAATATGAAATTCTAAAACTAATATGAATGCGAATCTCTCACCCCTATATCCAACTAAAGGACTACCTGGACTTGGAGTTGATATATCATGAAGATTGAATTGACCATCCTCATTATGAAATTTCTTGAATAAGATTTTATGAGAGTGGAAAATTGTCTTAACCTGATATGTTCACCATATTCTAAACATATTATTTTCTTATTGCCTCATGAAACACTATGCAACAAAACCATTTCACCCAAAAGCAACAAAACACTATGGAGAACACTTAGGGAAATATAAAGTACTTTATCAACAAGATAATGTGCTGAAAATCATTCAGAGGAATAAAAAACTAGACTAATAAGTACAAAGGAAGGCATTTCCTTTAATAACAATGCTTGAGATAGATCCTATTGACTAGGATCTGTAATTCTTCTTCATTAAATCTTGAAAATTAGAAATCATTGTTTGTTTTGCATCCTGAAATAACATAGGGGTCACTCCATATTGCATCAAACTTTGATTTCCTACATGGTTTGACACTGTCTACATCCCACTTCAGCAATTAGTCTCATTATTTGAATATCTTATATTATGTCTTCTTATGACAACTCATCTTGATTTAATCTTGTTCCTTTTCCATTTCTTGCACTACTTGGTTTCTCATATTTTATAGCTCCATGATCTATGCATACCTGAATTCCATGACCTCAAACTCAAATAAATACTACTACTTGATAAATTTCAATGTTGAAAATTCAAGGGATATTGACAGCCTCACTTCTTTTTCAAAAACTAGTTTTTAGGGAGAGCTACCAATTTTTTTTTTTTGGGGGGGGGGGGGGGGGTAATCCTATCAAACCATAAGGCTAATTTCCATTTTTTTGTGCCAAGTCCTTTGGTTTTCATGCAAGGTTCTCTTTATGATCCTTAAAAGGTTCATGTTTGTGGATTCAGCCTAAAAATTACCTTAGAGGTAATAGTTTGAAAAGTTTCTCAAGTAGATGCCATTTTTTATAGACAATTCAGAATTTTTTGTGCCAAGGATAACTATGCATTATTAGAAATAATTATGGAAGGAACACCAAATCTAGTCACAATACATTCGTAGAAGTTTATAATGTTGGTTTCATTTTCTTCCTTTAGTACAACTACCTCTATTTTCTTGGTGAAATATTTTGTGGCTTTGAGGATCCACTTGTGTTCCAATCTTAAATTTGGATTGATCACTCTGATGAAGTCCAATCCCCACTACACGAAATTTTTTATCTAATAAGGAATGTTGTAGTGGACAGGCTTCCAAAATTTCTTTACCTTTAAATAAGGAACACTTATTTAATTTATTTATCCATGAATAGTAATCATTGAATAATTTATGACAATAAAATATAGTTTTCATGATCCTAAGGGCTGATATCCTTACAGAAAAGTGACCTCCTACTTCTCCATCATAGAAATCATGCAACACTTTCTTTTTCTGATATATTTTTATGCACCTTTGGAAAATTCAATTCACATATTTCTTTAATATAATACCATTAATAAGTAAGCACATATGGAATGGAATGAAGTCTAAAATAGCTTCTCTTATATTTTCTCAATCCATGAGGGCATTTTCTTGTTTGGAGAATGTGTATTACATCATGATTCTAAGGAGTAGGAAAAACATCAACTGGGTGTTCTTGGTTATGTTAGAGCATGAGGATGGATTCTTCATCACAATGATGGTTATGTTCACTGAGTCCTTTTCCTCTTACTAGATTAGTCACCTTGATGTCAACCTCATACTTCATCACCTTATTTATCAAGCCAAATCTTTTTTCATTTATCTCCTTGTTCAAAAGGAAGTATTTCACACCACCATGTGAAACTAGTAGGTGAATCTTTTTCTTGGATACTGGATGTCTGAATTTTTTCAATCTTTTTATGATAACATGGACATTTTTTTCAATAAATGAGTATCTCACCTCATAATCCTCAAGATTTTGACTAATAAATACAATAGGATGATCCAAATATTCTCCATTTATAGTATGGAATATATTGTTGTGGCACCTCTAAAAACATACAAGGTGAAATACTTTGTGAATTCTACATTAATAAGAGTTAGGGCCTGTGCATTTTCTTGATTAATGGATTCAAATCTATTTTGAAGACCATGTTCTTCTTTATCATTGAGGTCAATGGTTTGATGAGATTGGAAAAATATGGAAAAAACTTCCTGATAAATTTGATTCTTACCAAGAAGGTTTGAAGTGCCTTCTTATGACTGGGAAACAACAATGCAAGGATCGAATTAACTCTTTCTCGGTCAATACTTAACCCTTATTTAGAAGCAATGTGGTCAAGTAGTTTACCTTTATGAGATAGGAAGATACACACTTATTTGTATTGAGAAAAAATCCAAACAACCTACATCTTTTAAACACTTACTTAAGATGGATAAGGTGATGAGTTTTATTCTTGGAGAACACCATGATATCATCATGGTAGAATAGAACAATGTTATTGATCAGCCCTTTGAATGCCATGTCCATGGATATTTGAAAGGTTGGTCCTATATTAGATAAGTAAAATACCATTTTATTGTAAGCATAGGTTCCCCATTTTATGGTAAATGATTTCTCAAAATGATCTTCCTCCTTCACCATGATTTGATATCACCCTAATTATCCATCTAGGAGAGAGAACCTTTCAGAACCCACTACCATTTGTAAAATTTGTTCCATAAAGGGTATTGGTTAATTATCCTTCAAATATGCTCTGTTAAAATCCCTGAAATCAACACACAATATTATTTATCCATTCCTTTTCAATGCTTGAACAAGATTTGAAACCCATGATGAATGCTTCATAGGAAAAATGATGTTTTCTTCAATCAACTTGTTGAGTTCTTTCTTCATAAGAGGCTATATATGTGGATTGATATGTATTTTTTTCTATCTCATAGGCTTGGTATTTGGGTCCAAATAATAGGTTTTCTAAGCTAAACTAGGATCAAAACCTCTTAGGTGTTCATAGCTCCATATAAATATATTAGAAAATTCCTTGGAAAGGTTTTTAAAAATTATGTTTTTCATTCTAAGTTCTTACCTTACCAATTTGTAGTATTTTGCCTTCATCAATTGGGATGGGTTTTGAAACTTCACCCTTAACCATCATATTTTCCTTTTCTTTCCTAAACTAGTAATTTGGTTTCAAAATGGATTCCAAGGTCACTAGGCCCATGAGAAACTTGTTTGATCTAAGGTGAATAACTTGATCTCTATATCACTTATCCAAAGTGTCCTTATTTCTTGAAGAAAAATAATCTTATTCTTGAATAAAATTAATGATATTTTGATCATTTTCAATCAATTTCCCATTTGTATCATTTTTTGGTATAGTATGCCTCACTATCACCCTGATATGTAGTTACAATTTGCCTCTTTTAATGTTCTTGACAATATAAAACCTTACTCCAATTGCATCCAGACTATTAGCAATTTTGTTTTCTTTTCTTGTAATGGTCTGAATGTTGAATGATTTAAAATCTTCTATAATATACCATACCCTATGTTTTTAGGCTTTAAGTAAGTCAGTCTTGGTTGCATTTGATCCTCTAACCTGATTCAAAATAAGCTTACTATCTCCAAAGGTCTATAATTTCTTAATGTTCTTATTCCTTGCCCATTGTAATCCATGGATAAGGGACTCATATTATTCTATGTTATTAGAGAAACTAAATTGAAATCTTAAATATGATTAATACTTCATACCCTTAGTAGAAACAAGTACTACACCTCCTCTCACACATTGTCTGCTTCTCGATCCATCAAAGAATATTTTTTATATTCCTTCTTACTCCCCACCATTTAGTTTAACAATGATAGAAAAGGGTGAATTCTCATGTAAAAAATAACTACCTAGACCAAATTATCCAATATAATATGGATCAAAGTTATAGTACCCATTTTTCCACTCATCAAGTAGTAAGCCAGGAATACCTTCATTCTTAGTATCTACATCTTAGACATTTTGAAAATCCTCTTAATCAAATATTTTGCAATTAACATTGATATGGATGGGAACATAAGGATCTATATGGTATGTTGCAATAGGTTTAGACTTAGTAGTAGTCTTAGTGCCATACCTAGTCTTGAAGAGTATATGAGACCAATCAGCTGACAAGTACCCTCCAATCTTGATAGTGAAATATATAGATAGACATAGGGAAAAAAGTGAAGGTAAATCAATTTTTGAAAATTTCTCCAGGAACTAAAATATTTAGACATACATGTAATGTGATGCTTAAACCTATAATAACTCCAATAAATCCTATTGTTGTTCCATCTAACTGCACTACTCCTTTAGAAAGAGATTAATACTTGATGCCCATATTGTGTGTAATTTTCTTGGGTATGACTGAAATTCTTACACCTGAATCAATCAGTCAGTTGTGAACCAAATTATTTCCAGTGATCAATGACACATAGAAGGGTGGAGTTTTCATGTTCTTTCTTGGATGATCTTCCTTCTATTGTAGTGCATTAATGAGAAAAACCATGTTTTCGTCCTTAGATGACTCATTTGGGATATAAAAGTTGGCCATAGCTTCCTGTAAGATATCTCTTTGCCCTGGAATAGCCAATGAATCCTAGATTGATATGCTCACATTGGTTTTCTTCATCTATTCAAGGATATTGAAAGGTGCGGTGTTATCATTTTGCTACTTCTTACTCACAACAACCTTGTCTTGCACATGAGATGATATAGATGGAACTTTAGGATGATTTTACACATTTGGAGCTATGTTTAAAATGCCATCCTTTTGAAGTGTCAAAGAATTTTAGGAGGGACCTACATTTTTTGAATGTTCCTCCTTCATATATCTCTTTCTAGATCAAGTATTGACAGCTAAAACCTATGGATATTTTTAATTTACTCCACAAAAGTCTTCCACTTTCTAATTACAAGTGAAGTGTCACTTGGACGTGTCTCTTGAGTTACTATTTCCTATTGATTTTCCTTTGTAGGTACTTTTTGACGGAAAAATGTAATTTACACCATCAAATCTTGGCTCAAAATTGCATTGGGGTGTGTTGCTTTATTGTGTGGAAGATGACAAGGGAAACACCACTCATAATCTTACACAAGATTATTTTGAATGAGAACTAAAGCATTAGATGAACTAGCTATATTTGGGTTATGCAGTTGAAATGGCTTAGAAGAGGGAAATTGTTTTTTATTTTGATTTACAGGTTGGAATGAAGAATTTTTTGGTTGGGAAGGGGAATTATTAGGTTGGTATGAAGGTTGATAAGGTCTGAATTTTTGGGCTTGTTACCTCTTAATAGATACCAACTCATTCCTAAAGTTTTCCAACCATTTCATTACCTCTTGCAACTTAGTTTGGGTACTAAGGATGTAAATTGTTTATTAGAGTTTTTTATTTCTTGGGGTTGGAATACATCCTAAATCAGGTGTTTGATTAGAATCAGGGTTCTCAATCTTTGTAAAAGAGGCATTGGAGGTCTAGGAGAAATTTTCCCAACCTGAATAAGATTATTCTCAGCCCTAACAATAATTTCATAGCCACCTGGAAATGTTCTACCCCACATGGACTGAATCATGACAAAAATATCACTATTCAAATCCTTTAGATAATAAATAAATACATGTTAGGGTGTTGGTCTTACCACTTGAGAAATTTTTTCCTAAATCCTTTGAAATTTGGTATTAAAATAAGTAATATTCTCATTAAGGGATCACTTCATTGTTGTCAGATGATCTACCAAAGACATGTGATTTGATTTTCCTCAAAATGATTTCATAAGTCTATCTCAAGTTGATCCCAGTTGTTGATTAAAACCGAATATTAAAATAATATACCATTATAAATATTTTCCTTTAAACGAAGAAGCCCAGATTCTACATTCAACATCCTCTTCAGTAATAGAATGAATCGAGAAAACATTAGTTATATCTTGAATGTGGTCTATTTCACCAAATTCTTGATAAATTAATGAAACAGATAGAGGGTGATAAGAAAAGGAGGAATACATGTTTTTGATGTCGGTTTAAGGTTGTGCGCGTGTTCTGATTTCCTGATCCAATGTTGATTGTGAATACTCCCTTTTGGCTAGGAGGAACTACCTGTAAAATGCAAAACAATACCACCGGATATAATTAAATAAAAAAACAAGTGGACTACCTAGTAGAAGCTATATCCGAGAAGTGTGATGCTTCTTGAACAGGTTGTCAATTCACCTTTTAAATAAAAGTATTAATTTTATATAAAAGAAACATGAAATAAAAATCTTATTAGAATTGAAATGATTTAGGTATCTCATAAAAAATAAATAAGAAATGTCATATAAAAGGTGATTGCAGTAAAAATAGGTCAGATGATGGGTTGGTATTATGTTGCAGGTTAGGTACATGATCTAGGTAAGGTCGGGTAAAGATTAGGAGTGATTCTAGGTTGTTAGGGAATGTGTATGAGCTCTCTGGTCTGAGGTATGTTTTCAGACATAGTAACTGACTTTGGCTATGTGACCAATGTCAATTTTTTAGGATGACTGACGTTAGTTGACCGACCAGTGTCAGTAGGGGCAATTAATAAAAATCTCTTATAAATGGTCTTCAGACCTTCTATGATTGCATAGAGGATGAAAATGGTGGGGGTGAGGTAGTGGAATGGTCTAAAAGGTTCGGAGATGATTAGGATAGGGGGAAAATAGGTGGAAGGCCCAGGTACAGTAGGGTGATAATTTGATGGGAGGAAGGGACGTGTATGGATGTACAGAAGAATAAATTACTGAGATGAATAATAAATCTTACTGAAATAAAATAGAGATAAATGAAGATATGTTAGTTACTTACTGAAGAATGGGTGTGGAGAGTGTAGGTGATGATGATGGTGATGATAGAGATCTAAAATGAAGAGAAGTTGCATTTGTGTCGTGGTAGTTTGAACCTCCATGTTTCTCTATGTGATTTTTTTATCGTGAAGAAGATGATGGATGCAAATGGTTATTGGTAGTGTTCCCATGTTTTTTCCTATTCCTAAGTGCATCATAAAATATGAGTGCTCCAAGTCTCTGTTTGTATAAGATTCTAAATCGAATGACCAAAATTAGAAAAGGATTTTGGAAATGTATTTAACCTAACAGACGATGGTTAGGGGACTGACATTGGTTGAGGTTTAACCGACATCGGTTAAGGCAGGAATATCTAGGTTGGCCAAAAATAGCTTGATTATTGTTATTTTTGGCATGGTCTTCAATATTTATCCGAGTCTTGAGTGATAGACCATGGAAGAATGAGTAAGATTCCTCTTAGGTTTTTTAATAGGAGTAAAGTCTAGCTTTAGACTAAGTCCTAGTTAGTTAGGATAGGCTTAAACTTGGTCTTAGGCCATTAATGGGGTTTTAGTGGGTCATGGGGTGAGGTGGCAAGGTGAGTTAGTTGGGTCAGGTAGTCAAGTGAGGATGTTAATTAAATTAATTAAAGTAATTAATCATGTGCACTATGGTATATATATAGGTAAGGTATGGTTAATTTAATTAACAAGGTTATAAGGGTAGTATGACCTAATTTTGGAGTCTACATTTTTTCCCTTTTTTTCACATAGCTTGTATTGGTAAGAGACACTGAAAAAATTAGGAATTGATTATGCCATGTATGGGTGAGAGTAGGGTTGCACCAAGTGTGGGTGAAGGTGATCCTCCTCAAACCAGGAACTGGTGAGGTGTTATACGAAGTCAATGAGTGGTTTGATAAATGTGTAGTTGGTGTAAGTTAAGGTAGGTGGGGAGGAGTATGGGTACCTTGGGGAAAGAGTAATGGTTAACTCAGGTAATAAGTAATAGGCTAGGTTCAAATTGGGTAATGGGTAATGGTCAAATCAGGTAATAAGTAATATGTGAGGGTTAAGTTAGGTAATGGTTAATGGCAATCGAATACAAAAACAAATATAGACTACAACACGGTACCAAGTTGAAGATATTACATTATACAAACTCTACATTGTCCAAGGTCGATAATTTTATCCAAAAAAGGTTGAAATGATTTAGGCATCTAGGGTATAGGATATGGTCCGGAAACACGACATATGTGAGGTGCAGGAATATTTAGGTTTTATCCAGTACACCATGGTTTTTTTCAGGATAAACGGAACAAAAATAGGCAAGGTATGGTTGTTATTCTAAAATAATATAGGTAAAGACATCACAAGGTATAGCGAGTATGCAAGCTAAATGTTCACAAAAATTAGGTCGGGTCTAAGAAAATAGGTTGTGGCATGAGTAAGGCCAAAGTATAGGTAACAAAACAAATCCTTAAATGCAATCAAGGAATTGTATGGGTAGTTTAGGCTTATGGGTAGGGTAGAATGGGTGGTTGTACTGGAAAAAAGGTATGTGACCATAATGAGGTTAGGCCAAAATAGGCAAAACATAGAGGAAATGGTATTGGAAAATGACCGATGTCGGTTATAAGGTAACTAACATCGGTCATGGAAGGTTAGGGTTAAAAAATTGAAATTCCATATTTTACGAAATCATTGTTGTTGTTGACTTTGAGAAAATGACAGAGATGAGTGACTTGTGCATTCTTTGGGGAGGAAAAAGACAAGCTATTATACTAGGATGAGGTGGAGGTGACTAAGTGTTGAGAGGAGCCAGGTAGATGGGTCCATTAGCACAATTGGAGACATGTGATTGGTGGAGAGGTGTGAGGTAGATTTTAGTATGGTATAGGTAAGAGAGGGGTTATGTGGACAACCAACGCAGTGGCTAGACGTGCCACCACGTAGATGCCATCGAGATGAGGTAGGTGGTGTTTTCTAGAATTTTTTTTGTTTTTCTCCAATTGTGTTTTTATACTGAAGATATTTTTGGGTGGGAATGTTAATTTTGAAATATGGGTGAAAAATAGATGAAATCCAGGGGGAGGAGGTCAAATATAGGCTAAGTAGGGGGATACATAAATGTGAGGTGTAAGTGTTTGGGATTAATTAGGATTGTAGGTTGGTTTTTGTCAATTTTTAATAAATGGAAGAGGGGGTTTCAGTTTTGGGGGTCATGACAGAAACCAACATCAGTCAAGGTTTGGTTGGCGCCAGTCATCTATAGTTGACATCAGTCAAGACTAAAGTGACCAAAACCAATGAATTGGAACCAATGTCAGTCAAGGAGAACTGGTGATGGTCCAGGAGATTTACACTGGTTAGGTTGAAAGAGGGATTGGGGTAAGAAGGGTTATGCTTAAAAATTAAAAATATGTCAAAAAGGGGCAAGAATTGTGGTTTGTAGAGGGGTAAGGGTAACATATGGTCATTTCCTAGATGGGTTAGGTGAGTAGGTTAAATAATGTGAAGGTAATGAGTCATGAGTGTAAAGGGTAGGAGGTTGGCATGTGAATAATGTAAATGGGGTAAGTAGGATTTGTGTAATTGTGTATGGTGTTGGGGTTAAGACATAATTAGAGGTAGTGAGGTCTTGACAATATTGTGTTTTGTTGGATGCAGGCTAAGGAGAAGCTACGTATGCAAGACAAAGTACAACCTATGTTGTTAGAGATGTGGTTGAGTGTGGTCACAGAGGAGTAGGAGCACATGACTGATGTTAGATTGATTGGTATTTAACACTACATATATGTAGCTTGAGATCCTAGTTTGATGGTTTCACTCATCGATAGATGGGATTCAAAGAACAAAAAATTTCATTTACTGACGAGTGATATTATTGTCACCCTGGAGGATGTATACAGGATCCTCCAGCTACCGATTGTGGGTGAACAAGTGTATTCTATTTCTTCAAAGGCCTCTGTGGACCTATAATGGTTGGGTTTAGGGAGGAAATGGGTAAGCTAAGGTATTGTAGTGTAAGCCTTAGCTACAGAGAGTTGTATACATCCCATACTCAAGAGCTGAGGTTGATTGTTTTGATGATGGAGGAAATATGTTATTTCACCCTACTAGATGCTGAGGGTGGTAAATTCCTAGGAGAATTGATGGGAGTACTCCAGGGTATGGTGGAGGAGCGGATCTATTTTACATGGGCAATGACATTCCTAGTGTAGTTGTATAAGGAGCTATGGGCCTGTGGGAGGCTGCAATGATTTATTTTGTGTTGTACTTTGCTTCTTCATTACTAGGCATATGAGCACATCATATGTGTACATCCAGTTGGGTTTCCCCAACTTGATTTGTTTAGGGGTGGCTTGGTCATATTTGGTTATAGAAGGTGGGTACCAGTTGGTGAGCAAAACAGGGTGGCTAGGGCCACACATGATGTTTCCTATTACAGGCGGATGCTGGAGGGATTTTCTGGTGTGGATATTGTTTGGAGGCCCTATGTTGGCTATCCCTCATATAAGGACATGGTAGAGGAGTTACAGTTTCTCAGGTGGATATATGGGTGTCGTGCTAGAAAGCATGAGATGATACCTATAGATAGGGTGAGATGGTCATTTGGGTTACCATAGGACATTTTTTCACCCTTACCTCAATAGAGGAGAGATGACGTGGAGAGACCTATGTCTCCACCATGACCAAGTGTGCCGACAGGGAGGAGGAATAGGTGGTAGACAAGAGGATTGATGATGTTAGGGTCACTGATAGATATAGGTAGTGGTGAGAGGCATATCTATGAATGACACCCTCGAGGCCAGGGTAGCTAGACTTAGCCACCCTCACAGTGCATAGGGATACGTTGCAAGGTCAGGTGTCTACCATGTAGGAAAAGATTACTATTTTAAAGGGACAGGAACCCACATAGGGTAGAGATGGATATGGGGGATAGGTAGTTGCTTTACATGTGCAGGTAGTAGGTTTTCTCAGCTAGTTGGCCACCACATAGGCTCCAATTGTGGCCTTAAAGGCCCAAGTTACAGCGCAGGCACCGTCACTAGCTTAGGGACAGGGTCCCATACTATAGGTAGTTGTGATAAGATAGGGTTCCCCAGGTACAGGGAGGAATATAGGGATCACATGTATAGGGTCTGAAGCCAACACTAGCAGGAAAAAGCTCACAAGTTGTTGTGAGACCCATGTCACCACCTTTAATGGTGTTGATGGTGAGGTTCATGGATTACCTAAATGAGGCATGGTATTACTAGGAAAATCTGAAAACTGCAGGGATATATGTCCCCTAATATGTTGAGTATAAGGAATAATAGGAAATGAGTGAGAGAAATAGATCCTGCACTCATATCTCAGAGAGCATAGGGATCCGACAAGCCCAAAGATAGGGTAAGGGTGACGTGATGAGTTTAGGGAGGCCAGACCCAGCTAACAGCCAGGCAAAGGCTATACTGAGACCTATGATAGGTGGAGATATGCTGGTAGGGCAAAAAATAGGTAGAGAGGAGGCGAAGACAAATGAGGCATGTATGTATATCAGATGGGGTGAGGATTAGTCACCAGATATGATTAATGCATATTTTTGGTATATACCGGCCTATGTTCCAATGATAGTGAGGATGTATATGAGGTTTTTGAGATTTTGATCCTATACCATCCTGCGTGCTGAAGATGGTGAGGATGTATCTTAGCGTTTGGAGATACTTGTCTGTATGTGTATCAGTGTATATTTGTATTGATATACAGACTTCCATTGTTACAGATGATGATATTTATCATATGGATGATTTACTTGTGTTTAATTTTCACTTTTATTTTTGTATGGATTGAAACTAGGTGAATTAGTCATGGTGGATTCGAGGTCATGTAGGCATGATGGAGTCTAGGTCAATTAGGCATGATTGAGTCTAGGTCAATTAGGCATGGTGGAGTCTAGGTCATGTAGGCATGGTGGAGTCTAGGTCATGTAGGCATGGTGCAGTTAGGTCAGTTAGGCGTGGTTGAGTTATGTCAATTAGGCATGATTTGGTTATGTGTATGGGTTGGATTTAATTTCAAAGTTATTGGTAATATGGATAAATGAATGATGATGAATATGTATGTCATGGTGTAAATTTCTGAAATATTTGATATAATGGAAATGTGAAATGATTAATTTATGATATGATGATGTAAGAAATAGGTATATATACATGTTTGTATATTTTTATATTTGTTTAATTTACAAGTAGCGTATAATATGGAAACTAACTAAGGTAAAATGTGAATAGAAAAATGGGGGATGGAAATTGGTTAGGGTAGAGAGTGGCCAAGCTAACCTCTAAGGAACTCATGTCCTCAGAGTGTTTCCTACATAGCCACGATGAAAAGGGGCCTCAAGCCGATGTAGTTATCCCATAAGCTAGGGAAAATTAAGAGGAGATGGTGGAATGGGTGGGTAGGTTTTAGGTATGACTGAGTTTAGGTTGTTGAGGCCTAGTTGGGTTTAGGTCATTTTATGTAGGGTTGGGTTCAAGTCATTTTAGGCATGATTGATGTTGGTGAAAGGGGAATCCCTAAAACATAAGTATCCATGGTCTAGTCATGTATATGGTAATATATACGTAATAAGGAAGGTGAATGGTAAGAGGTGACAAAAAGATCCAATTAATTGATAAGAACTATAATGAGTCTAAGTACCAAATATTGGCTTATGAATGTAACACCCTAAAGGCATTGCGTTATTGACTATGATAAGGGTGAAGTAAGTCACATGATCACGAAATGTATTTTTTGCAGAAATTCCCTTGATAAGGTAAGAAATTAGGGTGAAAATGATAATGAGGTGAAGATGGTTGTTGTTTAGCATCACCTAGTGTAAGAAAACATGCCAACTTGGAAAAGAGACCTAAGATCAAAATAGGAAAGCCCTTGAAAAAAAGTTATCATTTTCTTCTTTTTGTTGTTATTTTGATAGACTGATCGATGTGGGAACTCTATGTGGGATGAGTAAATTATCTCCTATAGGTCTTCGTGAAGCTGATCAATGAGGGAAGATTCTAAATATTTTATTTTATTTTGCAAAAATAGTCCTCTTTTGATGAGAGACTAAGTACAATATGGTTAGGTTTGTATAGTTGTCCTTCGAGGGAGCAACCTATTTATACTAGCGAGAGTAAAGAGAATAAATGTCCTTTTTGAGGGAATCATCTTTTTGATAGAATTTTGACTCAAGGAGTTGAATCCCATTTTATTTTTGAAATTTCTTTTCTTTTGGAATTTTAATTCATGGACAAGACTATAAAGAAAAATAAGATCTTGGTTTGTAGGTAAAACCATAACACATAGAGGCTGACTATGGAAGAGAGAATTTATGTTATGAACGACCATGGGATTCCATCTTGAAAAATACAAAAAGTATCCATGAGAATCATGTCATGAGTACGGCCATGGTACTCATATTGAAGATAGGGATGAAAAAGTGACAGGTAGTCACATGATTCATTGTTTAGTTATTGATCCTTAAAATAGGTAAAATGGAAGGTGAATGATGCTCAAGGGATAAGCTCTTAATTGTCAATAAGGTTATCTAGGACTTGATTCAAGAATAGAATGGTCCAAGATGAAAGGAATTAAGGGGACTTAGGTTTGGGTTTACCTTTGAGTGAAGATAAATGATAAGCACTTGATCCATAGGTATCAGTAACGATATAGGGTCCAAGCCAATTTAGGTGCAAATTTTTACCCCGTTTACTTTTCTCCTCTTTTAGTTACATGTTGATTTTCCTTTAAGACGAGGTCACTAACCTGGAAGGTTTATTTCTTGGACACATGTTTATCATAGGCATGTTTGATAAATTTTTGGTAGATTTGGAGGTGATCGAGAGCATTGAGATGAGGGTTCATCTAATAACTTGAGTGTGTGCCAAACCGTCCTAGAAAAAATCACCATCATTTAGCATCACTTTGAGTGAGATACAAAGAGATGGAATATAGACTTCAAGAGGTAGGAAAACATATATACTATAGACTAGAGAGAATAGGTGTGGCAATAGTTGAGGTATGAATACTAGTACGATAAGCCCATAAATGGCAATAGGACTGCGTGTGTGCCAATCCTTTCTCAGTAACGCCAACCAATTTCATAAGAATTTTGTTTAAGGTTTTATTATTTGATTCAGTCTTAGCTATTTCTTTGAGGGTAATAAGGTTAAGAAAAACTAAGTTGAATGCCAAAGGTATCACATATTTTCCGTATGGTTTTTGTTTTTGAATTTGTTTTCCATTATCAGTGATGAGGTGGTGAGGAACACCAAAGAGAAAAATGATGTGATGGTTGATGAATTAACATATTTTCTTAAATGTTCATTGTAGAGATGAAAGGCATGTCTTCTACCCATTTAGTGTAGTACTCGGGTAGCAATAATAAGCCATTGATGGCATTAAGAAGAATGAGGGTTAATCTCTCCAATAATATCCTAAACCCTATTGAGAGAAATGCCAAAGGTCGCGTGCGAGTTGTAAGGTGTGACTAGGGGTGTGACAAAGATTAGTATGTTTTTGAAATTTCATGCACAATGCTTGACATAGTCACAATAATCATGGTTTGAAGGTTGGCTATTAATATCCCAGGACAAAGAATGCATGTTAAGTGATAACTAAAACACTGAAAGTGACCTCCTATAAATTCCATCATGAATGCTCCTTGATGGTGTAGTGAATTTAAAAACTTGTAAGGCATCATTAGAGGATACCGTCAAATCCACATTTATAAAGAAGACCACCCATGATGAAATAACAAGAGACACTTTTGATAGGAATGCTGCATTTCGCCATATATTTGTAATATCTAGGGAGGTAGAATGGATTAGGGAAAGGTAGTTCAGCAAACTGCTTATACCAAAGGTATCATGTGGGTCAAGTTTCAATATTTTCAAAAAAAAATTGACATCTTGAAATAGATAATAAGGTTATTATAACCTTTTAACTATGACAAAGATTTTTTATTTGGAAGGCGTGAAGTGGGAATTTGAGATTCAAGATAGGACATGGTATCCACAAATGTTATTAGCTGGAACATAGGAGTGGTATGAAGTTCATAACAGTCAAAGGTAGTGAAAAGGATGTCAACATGATTTTTATACTTTTGAAGTATCTCATTACGACACTGGTATATATGATTAACTTGGTTTACCACCTGAGTTGGGAATCACCAAAGACATTAATTGATTTAACGTCTAAGGAGATGGTGGTTTAAAGACCTATTACGAAGTGCTTCATATTCGGTGATATTATTATTATAATCAAAATCTAGTTTGAAAGATAATGGCATAGGCTAACCATCAAGAGGAATGAGGATAACACCTAGCACCACCCCCATGCATTGACACTTAGAACCATAAAATAATAAGGTCATCTGGTAAATGGTATTGTATCCAAAGAGAGGGTAGAAATGGATTCATCTGGGAAATCAAAGTTAGAGGATTGATTTCCGGAAGAGAGGTGCATCTGTGAAGCTGGTCAATGATGGTTTGTCCTTTGACATATTTTTGATGGGATGAATTCAAGGTCAAGGTCTGCAAGAATCATGATCCAACGTGTAACACATTGATGTTGGTAGGGATTATTATACATGTAATGTAAGGGGTTAGTATTGGTGACAAATAATGTTTTGTAGTTGAGAAAGTAATGGAAAATGTTAGTGGCAACAAAAACTAAGGCTAAGAAATTTTTTTTTGGCATGATTCTATCTAGTTTTGTATTCTAAAAGTGTATGACTTATCTAATAAACCTCTTTCTCCTTGTGTTTCCATCACGATGAGTGAGCATGGCACCCAGGGAATGATCAGTAACATAAATATAAAGGTAAAATGGTTGGTCATCCTAAGGGGGAATGAGCACAGGTGGTTAAGGAGGTAGTGTTTTAATGCATTGAAGGATTTTTGGCATCCATCATCCCATTTCAAGGAGACATCCTTTTTGAGGAGATGATGAAATGGGTGGTAGCAGTCAGAAAGCTATGAAATAAAGTAATTAATAGATTATAACTTTCCTTTCAAACTAAGGAGTTGAAGAAAGTTATTAGAAGGAGTAATTTTGAGAACAACCTTGATTTTAGTGGGATCAACTACAATTTCATGCAAAGAAATGATAAAACAAAGAATATTTCTGGAGAGAACTGCAAAGACACACTTGTTAGGTTGAAGATGAACACAGTACTTGATGAGACGGTCGAAGATGACCTAAAGTACTGTAAGGTTTTTGGCCCGATGTTTGGATTTGGCATAAATATCATCAATGTAATCTTCCAATATGTGATGTATAATATCATGAAAGATATGATTCATAGCCCACTGATATGTAGAACCAATGTTTTTAAGGCCAAAAGGGCATGAAACGATAACAGAAGGTCCCTTAAGGAGTGATGAAGGAGGTTTCATGTTGATCTTCCAGGGAAAGTAATATTTTGTTATAACCTGAGAAACCATCCATGAGTGATAGTATCTCATGGACAACAATGAGATACACTAGTTTTTGAATACTAGGTAGACGAAAGTTGTCTTTTGGGAAGACTATGTTAAGGTCATGGAAATCCATGAAAATGCAGAGTCCCCTGTCATTTTTATTACAAGAAAAATGTTAGAGATATATTGGGGATAATCAATGGGTAGAATGAAGGAAACAAAAAGGAGGCGCTATAGTTCTTCTTTGACAAGAAGGGCAATGCAAGGATACATTTTCCTCATCTTTTATTTCATGGTTTTTTCTTCAGGAATAGTTACGATATTATGGACCAAAATGTTTGGATCAATACTGGGCATATCAGCATATAACCAAGTAAAATCATTGCTATGATCCCTGAAGGAAAGAAATAAAAGCTTCTAATTCAGCAGCATCTAAAGAGTGGCCTATTTTAAGATTGTGCGGGTTGTCCTGAGTTTGAATATTGATTTTGATGTTCATTTCATTTAAAATGGTTTTGTATCTCAGAAGGTAATGATAGGTGAATATAATAATCTTTTGCAGTAAGGTAGCTGAGAATAGACTCATCATCCTGACATTACACAATGTTAATAGAAGGTGCATCGTCATTGATCATGTCAGGATGCAGGAAGGGAAGAGAAGAAGGAACCTCACCATCTCGTTGATAAGTAAGAGGTCCCAAGGAAATGGTATTCACAAAATTTTTTTTAGGAGGAATAGATTCTAGATCCATAGATTATGTAGGTGAAGGAGGTGAATTTGGTGAATGAGGTGGAAAAAGTTTATCATCCTCAATGAGTTTGACTTAGGCCTTCTTATATGATGGTTCAACAAAGAAAATACCACTTTGGTATTTATGTTTATGATTGGTGCATGGTTTCTATAAACAAGGCCGCCATACTATCATCCCATGCACCATTAGAAACAGGTGCAATTGTTTAATCATTGTATGATGGGTGACCCCATCTGAAATAGGGTATGTGGGTCAACGGATGGTGATTTTTGGTGCAGGTGTAGAGGGGATATTAGGTACAAAATTTCCAGATGGGCTATTTTTTTTCTCCTTTCCTTTGTATTTCTAAGCATGAGTGGAAATGTTAACCATTGTAATATGGGATAAAGGAGAAACTGAGTCGTTATAGGTGTAGCAATAGGATAGGAGTAAAAAATGTAACATCTTTGACAAAAATATTATTGCAATTACTTTCCCTATTGACATTTCAACCATTAACATGTGATTTTTTCTTATGATGGTGTACTCTTATGAATATTTGAAATCATTTTTGGAATGCATAAAATATTATTGTGAAGAGGTTCACTTTGTTGTGATTTCTTCTTACTTGAAAATGAGGCCATTCATATTTTTGTGCATTTTTAATTCATTTAAAAATCATTTATGGATATTATGAGCTTGTTTTGTTGTTGTCTAAACTCATCTTGTGTTGAGAGAAAAACCTTGGATTAATTCCATTGATCCAAGGTATGATTCAGTTCTCCTTACCTAATTTGTCTAGTTGACTTAGCATTTTGAAATAGAAGATGAAGTGGGATTGAGTTTTGTTTTATTTATAAATTTGAAGGACCCAGTTTTAGGTTCCCTTGCTTTGCATCATGTTGTAATTAGTTAGTATGGGACTTCTTGTTAAAAAATATTTAAAACAATGAAGAGCGTAATAGAACTTATGATCTATTCCTAAACTACTAAGGTTGACACCCTAGCCTAAGTTGGTATGTTTTATGGTTGTGGAGTTTTGAAACAACCTAAGGTAAATAATATTTATCGTAGGAATAAAGTTGATTTCTAACCTACTGATAATCTAACCTAAACTAATACTGATCTAAGGGGTACCTATGGACTACTTGGCAAGTGATAAGGGCAGTGGTGTCAGTTTTTAAGGAATTAATGAGAATTGATTTTTGTTTTAATATCCTCTAAAATGCCAGTTTTGGAGGAGAACACATGGGGAGCTAGGGGATGCCTAGTTGACATCACCACTAAATGAAAATTGAATGAAAATTTTGAATTGAAGGTTCACCAAACATGGATGGCAGTTGTGTGGAGAAATAGGAGGGAAAAGTGATAGTTCTTGCATTGATTAATCTCAGTTATGGTGAAGAAAATTCCTAGGAGAGATGTAAGGTAGATTTTGGAAAGGTTGTTTGATCTTTTTTTACTTTTGTTATTTTCTCTGCATGGATATTTTGGTTCTTTGAACCATAAATTCTATTTTTGATCCATCGATATTCTTGGAATTCTTGAGCTATTTTTTTATCCTATGGAATTATAAGAGGAAGTAGAAATATTGGAGTTGTTGACGTCACTTGGAAAAAGAATAGACTAAGGAGGCTCGGTTGGAAATCTTCTACAAATTGATAAGAAGCTCTATCAGTATTGATAAAAGCCAACACTTGATAGAAACCACATAAGAAGTCCATGTGGGAAATTAGGTCATATTTAAAGGTGCATATGGATAGAGAAAACATGCGTGCGGAGAAAAAGTTCAACTCTTTGGGACTTATCCATTTTCGCTCATGAAGGTCTATTTTTAGAGATGGTGTGCATAGCACATAAACAAGGCAAATATGTGTGCACAACGCATTGGATTTTTTTGGAGGATCGGATACGAAACACTTTACATGGAAAAAGGCTAGAAATAGATATAATATTGTTAGTTATCTACCAGTATTCTATTATTAGCGCACTTTTATGTGTGGCTAGTTTTTTACATGAAACGTGGCTAATAAATAGCATACGACCTATTTTGGGAATGGATAAGTGGTGAAGGGAAAGTCCCACCCTTATATATATGTATTAAACTATGTAATAGAAAAGGAAGTTATATATATACAACGATATTTTGTTAAATTTGTTACGCGCATACTAATGTTATTGCAATGAAGCTTCTGTATACTTATTTCATTGAATATAATAGAGAATATTGGATGAATCTAAGTGTTAGTTTTGTGTGTATCTGAATCTAGTATGTTTTTGATCTCATCATGGTTAGTACTTAATTATGTTCTCCCTTAGGTATAGATCTTGTATGCTCTATGAAATGATGTGTTAGTAATGGAGCTATATGTATCTCTTAAGTCTTCATCATGCCAAAATCTTGCAACAACAACCCTAAAGAGGGAACTGGTACCTTTACGTGCTTCAGGTGAGTTCTCTATTTAGGATGAGTGATATGCCAACATGTCTAGGGTCTTATTGGATTTGTAACACTAAATTCTAGTTTACATCATTGGTTCCATTACTGGGACTCTCTTTTTCATTTATTTTCAGGATGGTTCATGATGAAGACATACTAGTTGACCTTAGCAAGTGTTGAAGAATGGATACACAATCTCGAAGAATAATATGCATGGTGATTCAAAACTGGATCTAAGTTTATCACACACATGTGGGTGGAACAGAATATGTATGACCTTTTATATGAAATATTTTTCACTATCTTTCCAATAGAATTATATGAGTGAATGAGTGCTTATGCATCTAACTGGAATTAGAGGTATCGCGCACTTGTTTGGAAACAGGAAGAATTCTAGGCCATTTATGATGCTAATCTAATTTGGACTTGAGATATGAATACATGGTTCTATGGTGCCTTGAATAGTTATATTTTGGAATACTCAATTTCCACTTATTCGTTTCTAGAAGTAGCTAAATTCCAATTTTTACGATATCCAAGGGGAGGTTACCTATAAGGAATTCCTCTGGCGATCAAGATCTTGATGGTATGTAACACCTTTGACAAACTTTTATATTCCTCTTTTGCATTGCAAGCACTGACAATGTGATTTTCTTGATAAGGTGTGTTCCTTTGATTGCTAAAGATCATGCTTGCCATGGTTAAGTCATTTCTGCTCTTGGATTCATAAGACTGAAATGTTGTTGTTTATAAAGAATCCATTTTCACATATGGTTATGATGGTTGTAAACTTATCTCTATTAACTAACTCATCCTTGGATCAATTCCATTGATCCAAGGTATGTTTTAAATATCCTTACTTGGTCTAAATGGTAAACTGACATTAAGAGGTTGTGAAACATAATGCACTAAACTCTTGTATGTTTACAACTTCTTTATTATATTGTAAGATCATGCCTGCATTCTGTTGTATGTATTATGCTTGTGTCTTCTTGATTTATCTCTGGAGGACGCATAAGGGTGTTAAGTGAAAAGAGACATGCGTTAAGACTATTGTCAAAAAACAAAAACAAAATAAAAATTAAGTCCTAGACCTATGAGATCTATCCTAATGGGATTCTAAACTAAGCTAATTATACCTATCTGCTACATATGTCTACTTTTATTGGGATGGCATCCTAACCTAAGTTGTTTTTACTAAGTTGGAATAAGGGGGAAATAACCTAAGGTGATGTTAGTTTATTTCTAACCTAATACCTAATACTATTTGGTTATGAATTATGATCTAACCTAAGATGGTGATTTACCTATTGCCATGTTTATAACATAAGGTTAATACTTTTAAACTAGCCTAAGGTCTTATCCTAAGCTAATAGTATCTATCTTAAACTATTGAAATATGGAAAGGGGACCTAAGGGTCATAAGGAAAGTGAGAAGATAGGCAGTGGTTCCTAAGCTATTAATGTGATTTGATTTTTGGTAATTAATTGGGCAGTGTACTGCCAGATTAGGAAAGGGCATGGAATTTGGAGGAAGCTGATGTGGATTCATCACTAAGGTTTAGTTATGCATGTGGAAGTTCAAATAGGATTCATCAATTTTAGATGGCAGTGGCAAGGAGAGATATGCAGTAATTTGAGAGTAAATGACATTAATGAGTCTAAAGTTTTGTGAGAAAATCATCTTGGAAACCATACAGGAGGATTCATTGGGGGTTGTTTGGTCTTGCATGCTTTGTAATTTTTTCTCTGCATGGAGCTATCTAGTTCAAAGAACCAGCAATTAAATCTTCACTTTATGGCTATTTTTAGTTTCTCTGGTCTATTTTTGATTCAAGGGAAGTATATGAGGCATTGGGGAAAGAGATTTTTAGTTGTTGATCTTGCTTGGATAAGAAGAAGTGTTGAAATCTCGGCTGGAAGTCTTCTTCAAATGATAAGAGGTACTATCAGACATGATAGGCTCTACCGATTAATATTTCTTGCTTTCTAAATGATTCTTTATAACAATTATGCTCACTGGAAATTTTATATTTACATGATGTATCTGGTTATTCACTTGCATGTATTCTTGGAAACTATGTGGGTTTTGGAATGTGAATCCTATGTTGTTAGTGACAATTTTTGGGAACTTTCTTTGTACTGGTTGTAAGAGGTTTGCATGTGATTTATATTGGAACTATGTAACCTATACTTGAAGCTCTATTAAACTTGGTTGCATGTATTTGAAACTTTTTTCTATCATCTAAGATTAATGTTGATCAAACAGGCTTAGTGATTGTTACATTCTAAATCTCTATTTTGACTTGTGTTTCATGAGCTAGAATGTGGAGCTCTTTAGGGGTTCTAAATTAGTATTGAATCTCAAGATTTGTTTTAGCTCTATTGGGACCGTGTGTTACTTGAATTGTGTTTCAACTTTTTGAAGTTTTAAACCTTTGTTGAATCTTCGTATTCAACAACTGAACTTGTATATAGTTCTTATGAATACTAAATTCATTGTCGAGTCGTTGCGTTATGACCTGTACTTAAGCTCATTGAATTTGAAGTAGAAGCTCCTTGGCCGTTTTTAACTGACAAGTGTTTGGTTGGGCTTTGTATCTCTATCTAGTTTTTGTTCGGGTAGTTGTAATAGAACTCCATGAATTTCTAAGCTTGTGTGAAGCTTTGTGCCTGGTTGAGCTTTTGTTGAGGCCTTGTGAACATTTTGGAATGAATGAAACTTGGTAAGATCTGTACTTTAGGATGAACCTTGTATTAGTGAGTTGTGACTTTTGTTTGTATTTTTACTTTTACTGAGAATAGGGTTTTATTCTTTTATGGAATTATTAACTCTTGAATCACTTTGGATTTGATTTTTTTTATCTGAAATGGTAATGGAATCTTGTGGGAAACTAGAATTTATTCTTAATGCTCGTATTTTTCTATGTGAGCAAGTAATTCCATTTTTGTAAATCTTTATTCTCTACCTATTTTTGCGAGTTGGGTTCTGTTGGTCTGTCTAGTTTTGGAGACTTCATCTCCTTTTTGATCTGTCTACTCAAGGGTGGCTTGATAGTTTCTTCGGTTGGATGCCAAATTGGTAACCTCCTCATAAAATTCCTTTGTGTCACTCCTTGTGTGTGAATGATCTTATGGCTTATGCCTTTGGACTGTATAGTTTCCCTTGAACTCGACAGAGTGGGAGATATCAAAGAAAAAATTCTCCCTCTCTGCCTTGAGTGAATCCCGTACTGTGTGGGAAGCTTGGCTGTTAAATTATTAGGAATTGATGGACTGGAATTGTGATTTGTTATGGGATAGTTGTATCAATTGTAGAGGTTATTGAATGTATTACTTATTCCTTTTTTTGTCTTATTGCTGAGAAAATTCTTACCTGTCATAAGCTTTTTATGGAACTCGAAATCTTGTGGTGATTCTGTTTAGTCGTGTTGAAAGAGATTGGGACAATATTTGTCTTTGATGAACTGTTTGGTTCCTTACTCTTTTCAGATATTTCATCTGATTTGTGGATTTCCTCGATATGTTGAAGCTTAACCCTGTATTCTAGTACAATATCCCTATTTGGAATGCTTGGAAATTTTGTCCTTGGGTCTATGAGTTTTATTGACTCTTGTCTATCTTGCACTGTTGCATATTTCTCTTCCTTGTTGGACTCTTTGATGGAATCTCTGAGTTTTTAGTCAGAGAAGAGATTAGGATCTCTTGGGGACAATATGCTATTTAGAAATATTACTAAGAATTTTGTTTTGAGAATGGAATTTGAACTTGAGCTTGGTGAATGAAAAAGAGGTAATTAGTTTGTAAATCTTCAGTGGAAATTGGAAGTATGCATGCTTTGACTGTGCATTCAGTTTTGAGTTCTCTTTTGGGAACTAGTTTAAGAATTTCTAAGTTTGTATTAGATGGTGGATTTCATTTCATAGTATAAATGAAATGAAATATGGTTTGGGTCCTTGTTGGTATGAGATACTTTTTCTATTAATTGATAAGTTTATTGATTGAACTTCTTTTTATTTGATTCTCTTCTTGTCTATATGGGGGGATGAAACATACTAATATCATATATGTTGTAACTAACTCCTTGCAGATTGGAAAAAAAAGTTAAATGTGCCCTTCTATCCTTATGAATTTATGAAGTAATTCAATGGCAAGACTTGTTGACTGTTTAATAGTTATTGATAGGATCAATTAAGTCTTGTGGTATAATTCTGATGTTGCAGATTATAATATGTTCCCTTTCTTAAAAGTAAAATTCAGATTTCTTAATTGTACTTCTTTCTAGATGTTATTACTTATGATTATTTGCATGATGTTTTTTTCAATTGTTTCATAAAAGAAAATTGTTTAATGAAGCAATTAGTGGAATGCACTTTACTTTAATGCTTAGTGCTTATCATGCTCAGTTCATTGAACTGACCCGTGCTAGCAATTTTTACAGATGGACATCGTAAGTGACTAAAGAAGACAAAAAATTTCATGTTGTATTGGGTTATTTAATTTTGAACCTTACGTAAAGAGTTTTGATTCATTCTTGAATTGTATTGAAAAAGAAAAGTTGTATTCTTTTTGGAATGAAGGTTTCTTGTTATACAACATGCCTGAAATACATAGTCTTGTAAATGAATAAGTTTTAATGAGGAATTGAATGTTGGAGATTTACTTGTATTGGTTGTGTAAACTATCTTATATTTATGAAGAAGATGGAATTCCTATCTAGATGATATTATTCATATCTGTTATATGCTTAATTCGGATAAACTTGATAAGTTAGATAAAAGGGAATTAGTTTAATCTCCCTTAATAAGATGCAACCTGTTAAGTTGCATAAGTTAACAATCTTATCTAAATAATTCTATTATAGTATTGGAATGTGTAATGAATATGCGATAAAACTATTTGGTTCTGTTTTAAACTAAATAAACAAACATTAAAGAAATATGAGTTAAAGGAAGTTATTTAATCTTAATTTTCATGATAGACAAGGACTTTATTAGTGTTGGATAGGGTTTTTCACCTCTGGGGGGGGGGTAAGAAACTCACAAAATGTTAACATTTAAGTGTGTGATGAGTAGAGAGGGGGGGCTAAATAAATGAAGGAAAGGAACAAGGGAGAAACGCACCAATGGGTTTTGTTTGCGAGGTGGGGGGAGGTACTAAGGGAGAAGGAGAAAGACGAGAAGGGGGCGAAAGGGGAAGGAGCGGAGAATGAGGGTAAGAACCGGGGGTGGTGTTGGTGAAAATTGGGTGAGAGGGAGGCTCTTAGGTCAAGGAACGTGAAGAAGGGAGTAACGGGGGAGCAAAAAAGAGAAAGAGAAACAACAAGGAATAAAAAAAAGGAGGAAGGAGGGGAAAAGTGAGGAAAGAGGGGGAAAAATACCAAAAAAAAGAGAGAGAAACAAAAGGTAAAAAGAAAAAGGGGAAATTAAAAAAAAAGGGAAAAAAAAAAGAAAGGGGGAAAAAAAGAAGAAGAAACGAAAAGAAAAAAAAAAGAAGATTAAAAAAGAAAGTCAAGAGGTGGGAAAGAAAAGAAAGGAAGGGCGCAAGGAAAAAAAGAGTACTTTAAAAGAAAGAAAAAAAGAAAAAAGTGCAAAAAAAAAAAAAAAAGAAAAATGAGGAAAAAAAGGAATGAACATTGTCTCCAAAAAAAGAAACCAAGTGTGAATAAAGAAAAAAAAAAAATAAAGAAAAAAAACTTGAAGTTCTGTGGAAGAATGAACAAGCTGTGTGTGTGCAAAAAAAAAATGAAATGTGAATAAGCAATAAGAAGGAAGAAGGAAAAAAGTCAAAAAAATTGAAAAAGGAAACAGAAAAAATCAAAAGAGAAAATTTATTATTAGATTCAATTTGTGGAAAGGCAAAAAGTTTCTATGATTAAAAAAAAAGAAAAAATTCCAAATCCCATTGAATGAGAATAAAAGAAACAAAGAGGGTGAAGAAAAATAAAAGGGAAGGCAAAAAAGTGCGAGGAAATGGGAGAAAGAAAATTTCTAGTTTGAAAAAAAGAAAAAAGGGAAAAAAAAAAAAGAAAGGGAACAAAAAAAAAAAGACAAAATGTAAGGACATTTGAAAAGAAACAAAAAAAGAGTTTTTTAAAGAAAAAGTGTAAAAGAGAGAACCAAAAAACTGAATGACTGTGAGGAAAGAAAAAAAAAAAAGAATCTTACAAGAAAAAAAAAAAAAAAGGGAAAGAAGGAGAAAAACAAATAAAAAAGGAACTAAAAAAGGACCGAAGAAAAGGAACAAGAGAAAAATGAAAGATGGGAAGAGAATGAAGTCTCCAAAATCTTAAAAAGGACAAAAGAAAACGAAAAGAAACAGGGTCCTAAAAGAAGAGAACGGTAAAAAGGGACAGTGGACAGGAAGAAAACAAGGGGGGGGATTCAAGCTAAAAGCACAGGGGACGGGGGGGGTGGGAAAAGGAAAACGGAAAAGGCATAAAAGGCCGTCGGAAAATTCGGGGGGGAGAAAAAAAAGGGGGACTAAGAAAGCAAGAAACAAGTCGAGGGGGAAAAGTAAACGGGGTAAAAACGAGGGGGGAAGAAATGAGGGTGGGGAGGGGATGCGAAGAACAGAAAACAAAAAGAAAAAAGAGCAAAAAAAGGAAAAAAAAAAAAAAAAAGACGTATGCAAATAAAGAGGGAGAAAAAAAAGGGGAAGGGGCCAGCCCCGGAAAAAAAAAAGAGAATGGGGGAACAAAACAAGAAACGAAAACAAAGTGGGAAGGAACAAGGGGGGAGAAGGGGAAAGGGGAAATAACTGTCCTTCAAAAAAGAAAAAGGAAAAAAAAAAACGAAAAAAAATCGGGACAAAAAAAAAAAGAAAAAAAAGCAAAAAAAGAGAAAAGAAAAAGGTAAAAAAAAGAAGGAAAGTAAAAAAAAAAAAAAAACAACCGAGAACACCCTTCTCATTGATCATCTAGATCTACACACAATAAGGACTTGAACTTAGTTTTCTCTAGGTCAAGTTAGTAACATGTTTAGGATAGGGAGTAACTTTCAATAACTCAGGGGGGGTACCTTGGCACATCCGGTTGACTTAGGTCAACTGAGTATGCCCTTTTACCCTAAGTCATCGTGAGTGTCTTCCTATAATAGACTATGTTTCTAACCGGGCTAGGGTTAAACCTTGGACAAGTGGATGGACGGTAGTCAGTAAACCACCATTCATGATAAGAGGAGTGAAGGTGAAGGACGTATTCCAAAATGATGAGTATACCATCTAGGAATAGTGACATACACAGTATGTGTAAATCTTTGGCCAAAGTATCGCAAGCTTTGGTTGCTGTTGTCCTATGTCACCTAGTTTAAAGCCACGTGATATCAGATGAATATTGGTAACAAATATTCAGGTATGTTCTTTAAACAAATCACTCAGTACCTGGTTTAGGGTAGAAAACCAAGTATACAAAGTATAATATAAGTATTCAATACTTAAAGTGAAACAGAATAGATCGGTTGGTAACCGAGTCATGGAATGAATTGAATGAATAGATCGGTGTAACTCTGATTCATTTACAGATGCATATGGTTATCTGTTATGAGATTGATTGGTATGGAATGTGTGTTCTAAATAATGTTTCATTTAGAACACTAAACATTATGTAAAAAAAAATCCCTTGTTTCTAAAGTTTTAAAATGGGACTGTTACATCTTGGTATCAGAGCTGAAGGTTGCAACTCTTGGACCTATTGTGTCCCTAGTTTGATGAAACTTAAATTTTCTTGTAATAGAAAATGGTTAGAACAAGAGGAAATGTTGTAAATAACCATCTTCTTGAGGAAGGAGCAGAAACTGCCCAAAAACTTGATGAGAACCCTGCTGCCCTATTAGACACAAGAGATCATTTGGTTTTACTTGAATAACAAGTAATGGGAAATGAGGAGGAATAAGATGTTGAATACAACAATCAGCCACCTCTTAGGGAAAACGACAATGTAGGTTTTTATAATAACAATTTTAACATACCTATTCAACTAGAAAATAAAAATCCTAGGCTGGCAGCAAAACTCACTAATGATATAAAAAGGATAAGTCCATCTATGTTTGATGACACAACATTAGGACATGGATCTGATAACTGGCTCAGAAAAATGGATAAATACTTTGCAATAAGGAATTTCTCATAAGAAACAAAGGTGATATGGGGAGCATATCAGCTTTCTCATGAAGCATCTTCATGATGGGACAGTTGTAAGGTTGAGTTAAACATTGATGAAACTAATATCACCTGGAATCAATTTAAAGGTTACTTTAGGCAACGTTGGTTTCCGCAACTTTACTATGATCAGAAAATTACTAAATTTCATAACTTAGCTTAGGGGAAGATAACTATAACTGAGTACTGGGAACGATTTACAAAAATTCTTAAGTATGTACCTCAGTACCAAACTGATGAGAAGTTTAGGATACATAAGTTCATCATGGGATTAAATCCTGTTATAGGAGGAGAGGTGGATGTTCACAACCCAACCACGATGGAAGTGGTTGTTGAAAAGGCCATAAGGTAGGAACAAAAATTAAAGGAAATTTCTACTCATAAGAAGGAAGTAAGGAAGAAAAATATCAACTCCTCTTCATCATCTCTTGCACCTAAGAAAGGACCATTGAAGAAATTTGGAATGAAAATTAAGATTTCATCTGATACTAATAAGAAAGCAGCAACGAACAATTTTGTTGGTAATATATGGAACAACTTTTTTAAGAACAATAATAGCGGACAAAAGTCCTATGGGGGTCTGAACGATAACTCTAAGGCTGGACATAAACCCAAACCTAGGAAAGGACCTATATGAGGCTATTATAACTGTGGAAAATATCATTACGCAAATCAACACCCTTTA
The DNA here is from genome assembly GCA_019776745.2 of Taxus chinensis. Taxonomy (NCBI): domain Eukaryota; kingdom Viridiplantae; phylum Streptophyta; class Pinopsida; order Cupressales; family Taxaceae; genus Taxus; species Taxus chinensis. The sequence goes on from CM034151.1 coordinate 409,881,412, forward strand.
AAAAATGACGATTGTAATTAGTAGCACAAGATACATGCTGCAGTAGCTGACAAGTAGGATGAGAAACAAGCCATGCCTATAAAATTTTTGGGTAAGTTATTTGGTTTACCTGTAACTATTATTTTTTATACCGGAGCTACTTAATTTTTTATTTCTAATAAATTAACATAAAAACTAAAAATAAAATCTGGAAACATGGATAAAACATGGACTGTACAGTATGGAAACAATGTTGTTCATACAGTTAGTATGTGTCTTTTTGGAGCAGTCCTTGATTTACCTAATTTTTCCACTGAATTCAATCTTTATGTTTCACCTTTGGGGTCTTATGATGTAAGCATAGGTGTTAATTGGTTAGTAGAACATAAGGCTAAAGTGGATTGTCTTGAAAAATACATTAGTTGTTTAGATGACCTGTAGAAAACAACAAAGATTCAAGGTGTGAAACGTGAGATTTATGTTAGAAAACTATCAGCTATGTAACTTAAATATGCCAAAAACAAAGGTTATACCTTATATGCAATACAAATTGCTGAAAGAAATGAAGAGAAAAATGATGTTATGGAATGATATCTATTGGTATGAGAATTCAGTGATGTATTTCTAGGTCTCCCACCCAAAAAGGAGTTTGATTTCATGATTGAGATCAAGCCTGGAACTGAACCTATTTCTAAAGCACCGTATCGAATGACTAATATAGAATTAGTAGAGCTTAAGGCTCAGTTGAAGGAAATTTTTCTAAAGGTTTGATTAGACCAAGTGTTTCACCTTGGGGGCACCTGTAATTTTTTTGAAAAAAGAGGATGTAACACTTAGATTGTGCATTAATTACAGAATGTTAAACAAAGAAACAATCAAGAATAGATACCCACTCCCTAGGATTGATGATTTATTTTATCAGATGCATGGAGCATCGGTATATTCTAAGATATATGTTTGATCTAGATATCATCAATTGTAGATTAGGGATGAGGATATTCATAAAACAACTTTCAAGACAAGGTATGGACATTATGAGTTCACTGTTTTACCCTTTGGATTAACTATTGCATCTGCAACATTTATGAATTTAATGAATAATATCTTTCAAGAATACTTGGACAAATTTGTGCTCGTATTCTTGGATGACATTCTCATATATTCTAAAAGTATCGAGGAACACCATGAGCATTTAAAGATATTTTTAGAAGTATTAAGAAAGAGACAATTATTTGGTAAGCTGTCAAAATGTTCTTTCTATGATACTGAAGTGCACTATTTGGGACAAGTAATAAGTAAGAATGGAATTAATGTAGATCCTTCTAAAATTGTAGTTATGACTAAGTGGCCTGCACCAAAGAATGTACATGAAGTTAGAAGCTTCATGGGACTTGCTGGCTACTATAGGAAATTTGTAAAATATTTCTCTAAGATGGCTGCACCAATAAATTCTTTACAAAAGAAGGATAAAAAGTTTGTTTGGAATGAGAAATGTGAAATTGCATTCAAAAATTTGAAAGAACAGTTAACTTCAGCACCTATTCTTGTAGTACCAGATCCTATTGGAGATTTTATAGTGGTAACTGATGCATCTGGTGAAGGTCTAGGAGGTATTTGTTACAAAATGGCCATGTCATAGCTTACAAAAGTAGAAAACTTAAGTTACATGAGTTGAATTATACTCCACATGATTTGGAGCTTCCTGTCATTGTTCATGCATTACAAGTTTGGAGGCATTACCTGCTTGGTAAATCTTTTGAACTAAAAACTGATCATCTTGGACTGAATTATATCTTCACTTAGCCAAACCTTAATGTAAGACAACGAAGGTGATTAGATTTTTTGTCTCAATATGATTTTGACATCAATTATATCAAGGGTAAAGAAAATAGAGTGGTTGACGCTCTAAGTCGTAGGAAGCACATTTCTACTCTTATAACATTGAGAACTTAATTTAAGGATGAAGTAAAATGTGTTATGGAATCTGATTCTTATTTTCAGCAAGTAAAGACAGTACTTGCTATAGATTCTAGTGATTTGAGATATAAAGATTTTCACTTCGATAATGAAGGAATCTTACAATTTGAAAACAAAGTATTTATACCTTTGCTAAATGATTTGAGAAATAAATTAATAGCAAAATTCTACAATTCACCTTTTTCTAGACACCCTGGTATTACAAAAATTCTTGCTAATATAAAACAACAATATTTCTGGAAAGGAATGAAAAAGGATGTTATAAACTTTGTGACACATTGCCTTGAATGTCAACGTGTTAAAGCGGAACATATGCACCTATCCAGTTTATTGTATCCTCATAGCATACCGTAGTACGAATGGAAAGTGATAAACATGTAATTTGTACAAGGGTTGCCTATGACAAGAAATAAACATGATGTTATTTTAGTAGTTGTGGAGAAACTAAAAAAGGTAGTACATTTTATTGCTGTAAACTTGAAGGATGATTCTCCTGTGTTAGGTAAAATATTCGTACATGAAATTTTCCAATTACATGGAGTATTTGAATTAATTATTTTGGATAGAGATCCTAGAATGACATCAAGATTTTGGAAAATGATTAACACATCTTTAGGAACTAAGCTGAATTTCAGTTCTGTGTATCATCCAGAAATGGATGGACAGACTGAAAGAGTTAATAAAGTTTTAGAGGATATGTTACAAATGTATTGCATGGATCAACAGTACAAGTGGGAAGAGTACCTTCGACTAGTTGAGTTTGTATATAATAATAAATATCGTGCCTCTCTTAATATTGCACCTTTCGAAGCATTATACAAAAGAAAATGCAGAACCCATATTAGTTGGGACAACATAGCGGATAGAGAGGTAATTGGACCTGAAATCTTTACTGAAATAGAACAACAAGTTACATTGATTCGTGAACACTTGAAAGTAGTAGATAGACAAAAGAGTTATGTTGATTTGAAGTGGGTAAATAGGAAATTTGAACTCGGTGAGAAAGTATTTCTTTGGGTCAAACCAAAAAAGAGCTCTATAACTTTTAGTAAGGCTGCCAAGTTATCACCTTAGTATGTGGGACCTTTTGAGATAGTTGAAGTAATCAACCTTGTAGCTTACCACTTAGCATTACCTCCTACTTTATCATGAATGTATGATGTTTTCCATATTTCTTTTCTTAAGAAATACGTTTTAGATTTATCACATGTGTTAAATTGGAATTCCTTGTAAGTCTAAGACCAAGGAATAATTGTGGTTAAACCCATACGAGTGCTTGAAACTCGCCAGTTGCATTTGAGAAATCATGAGATAAGTCAATGCAAGGTCCAATGGGACCAGTTTAATGAAGAAAGTGCAACCTGGGAAAACCTAGATGATATGAAAACTACTTTTCCATATCTATTTGAACATAATTGATTTTGTTGACTGATAAAAAAAATTGTGATTTTATCTTTATAATACAATAAGTATGCTAGTTTGAGCAGATATTTATTTGTTTTGAATAAACAACTATTTAATGTTGATTTCTGAAACTTAAAATTTAGATATTGTTGCAAACATATGTTAAGAAAGTGAATAAAAATTTATTATCCTAAATTCAATGACTAAAATGAGGTAATCATTGGGATGATGATTCTTTTTAGGAGGGAAGCATGTAACACCCTTGACAATTGTTATATTCCTCTTTTGCATTTCAAGTGTTGACATGTGATTTTATGGATAAAGATGTGTTCTTTTGAATCTTGAAGATCATGCTTGAAATGGATGAATAATTTATGATCTTTGATTGAAGGGTTGGTTTGTTATTGCTTGCAATAATATATTTCACTTCTCATGAGTAAAGTTGTAATCTGGTTTGAATGGTTGCAACTTATCCTTTGCAATTGGACTCATCCTTGGATCAATTCCATTGATCCAAGGTATGTTTTAAATCTTCTTATCAAAACTAAATGAAAAAAATGACATTCGTCGATTAAGAGACTTAACGGACTGAACTTTTGTTTGTTGCAAATTCTTTATCATCTTGGAAACAGTGCTTGCATTATCTTTTGTGTTGTTCTCGGCTCTTCTTGATCGACCCTTGTAGGGTGCTTAATGGCGTTAAGGGAAATAGAAACCTTGCTTCCGGATTCTTGAGAAAAATGAAATTATTATGTACCCTTTACCTATACGGTCTACCCTAATAGATACGGGACTCAGGTAATTTACCTAACTATACTACACCACTTTACGTGGGATGGACATTCTAACTTAAGTTGTTAGCTTGAAAGGAAATAACCTAGGGGATGCTAAGTTATTTCTAAACCTATTGTTTTTGGTTAAATCTACATCCTATCCTAAGGTGGAAATTTATTGTTGGGGGTTATATCCTAAGGTTATTTATTTAAACTAACCTAAGATCTAACTTAAGCTAAATTCTATCTATCCTAAACTAATGGGATATGAAAGGGGACCTAATGGGCCATTGGAAAGTGGGGGAACTAAGAGGTGGTTCCTAAGATTTTATTGGGATTTGATTTTGATTTGGTTTTAAATGCAAGTAAGTACTGCCAGTTTGGCAGCTAGGGCTAGTGAGAGTTTAGAGGAACCTACGTGGAGGCATCGCTAAGTTTGGAAATGCATTTTGAAGTGCAATTAGGTCTCGCCAACTATGGATGGTGGTGGAAAGGAAAGATAAGTGATAAAATTGGAATTAATGGCATTAATATGCCTCGGTTTTGGCGAGCAAGCCATCTTGGAAGGCATGCTGGCGGATTTGTTGGGGGTTGTTTTTCTTTGCATGCTTCATGATTTTTTCTCTACATGGAGCTAGCTGGTTTTTCGAACTAGCAGTTTGATCTACACTTAGTGGCTATTTTTGAATTCTTTGATCTATTTTCGGTTTGAGGAATGTATAAGAGGCATTGTGGAAAAATATTATGGTTGTTTGATCTTGCCTGGAGAAGAAGGGTGTTGGAAACTCAGCTGGAAGTCTTCTTCGAATCGGAAGAGGCACTATCAGGCATGATAGGCTCTACCCATTAATATTTCTTGCTTTCTTCTAAATGATTCATTAAAACAATTCTGCTCACTGGAAATTTTATATTTGCATGATGTATCTGGTTATTCACTTGCATGTATTCTTGGAAATTATGTGGGTTTTGGAATGTGAATCCTTTGTTGTTATTGACAGTTTTTAGGAACTTTCTTTGTACTGGTTGTTAGAGGTTTGCATGTGATTTGTATTGGAACTCTGTAACCTATACTTGAAGCTCTATTGAACTCTATAGCTTGTATTTGAAACTTTGTTTCTATCATCTGAGACTAATGTTGATCGAACGGGCTTATTCTTCTTGGATTCTAAATCTCTGTTTAGACTTGTGTTTCTTGAGCTGGAAGTGGAGCTCTTGTAGGGGTTCTAAAAACTTGTATTGAAGCTCGAGATTTGTTTTAGCTTTATTGGGACCGTGTGTTGTTTGGACTATGTTTGAACTTATTGAAGTTTTGAACCTTGGTTGAATCTTCGTATTCAACAACTGAACTTGTATACAGTTCTTATGAATATTGAATTCATTGTTGAGTTGTTGCGTTGTGACCTGTACTTAAGCTCATTGAGTTTGAAGTAGAAGCTCCTTGGCCATTTTGAACTGACAGTGTTGTTTGGTTGGCTTTGTATCTCTATCTAAGTTTGTGTTCGGGTAGTTGTAATAGAACTCCATGAATTTTCTAAGCTTGTGTGAAGCTTTGTGCCTGGTTAAGCTTTTGTTAGGGCCTTGTGAATGTTTTGGACTGAATGGAACTTGGTAAGATCTGTACTTTCAGATGAACTTGTAGTCGAGTTGTGAATTATTCTGTAATTTTACTCTGAGATAGGGTTTTATTAGTTTATGGAATTATTAACTCTTGAATCGATTTGGATTTGATTTTGTTTATTTGAACTAGTAATGTAATCTTGTGGGAAACCAGAATTTATGCTTGATGCTCATATTTTTCTTTGAAAAATTAATTCCATTTTTGTAAATATTTATTCTCTACTTGATTTGTGTGATGAGTTCTATTGGTCTATCTGGTTTTGGAGAATTCATCTCATTTTTGATCTATCTGCTCGAGGGTGGCTTGAGATTTTCTTTGGTTGGATGCTAAACTGGTAACCTCCTCATAAAATTCCTTCTTGTCACTCCTTGGGTGTGAATGATCTTATGGCTTATGCCTTTGGACTGTATAGTTTCCCTTGAACTCGACAAGAGTGGAAGATATAAAAGAAAAACTTCTCCCTGTCTTCCCTGAGTTAATCCCATACCGCGTAGGAAGCTTGGCTATTAAATTCTTAGGAATTTATGGACTGGAATTGTAATTTTTTATAGGACAATCATATCAATTGTAGAGGTTATTAAATGTATTACTTATTCCTTTTTGTCTTGTTCCTGAGAAAATTCTTACCTGTCATAAGCTTTTTATGGAACTTAAGAATCTTGTGGTGATTCTGTTTAGTCGTGTTGAAGGATATTGGGATAGTATTTGTCTTTAATGAACTTTTTGGTTCCTTGATCTTTTTAGAACTTTCATCTGATTCATGGATTTCCTCGGTATGTTGAATCTAAACCCTATATTCTAGTATAGTATGAAGGGATACAATATCCCTGTTCGGAATGCTTGGAAATTATGTCCTTGGGTCTGTGAGTTTTATTGACTCTTGTCTATCTTGCACTGTTGCGTATTTCTCTTCCTTGTTGGACTCTTTGAACGAATCTCTGAGTTTTTAGTCAGAGAAGAGATTAGGATCTCTTGGGGACAATATGTTGTTTAGAAATAGTACTAAGAATTTTGTTTTGAGAATGGAATTTGAACTTGAGCTTGGTGAATGAAACGAGGTAATTAGTTTGTAAATATTCAGTGGAAATTGGAAGTATGCATGCTTTGACTGTGCATTCAGTTTTGAGTTCTCTTTTGGGAACTAGTTTAAGAATTTCTAAGTTTGTATTGGATGGTGGATTTCATTTCATAGTATAAATGAAATGAAATATGGTTTGGGTCCTTGTTGGTATGAGATCCTTTTTCTGTTGACTGATAAGTTTATTGATTGAACTTCTCATTATTCGATTCTCTTCTTTGTCTATATGGAGGGATGAAACATACTAATATCAGATATGCTGTAACTAACTCCTTGTAGACTGGAAAAAATTTAAATGTGTCATTTTATCCTTATGAATTTATGAAGTAATTCAATGGCAAGACTTGTTGACTATTTAATAGTTATTGATAGGATCAATTAAGTCTTGTGGTATAATTCTGATGTTGTAGATTATAATATGTTCCTTTCTTAAAAGTAAATTCAGATTTCTTAATTGTACTTCTTTCTAGATGTTATTACTTATGATTATTTGCATGATGTTTTTCAATTGTTTCATAAGAGAAAAATTGTTTAATGAAGTAATTAGTGGAATGCACTTTACTTTAATGCTTAGTGCTTATCATGCTTAGTTCATTGAACTGACCTGTGCTAGAAATTTTGTAGATGGACATCGTAAGTGATTAAATAAGACAAGAACTTTCATGTTGTATTGGGTTATTTAATTTTGAACCTCATGTAAAGAGTTTTGATTCATTCTTGAATTTTATTAAAAAAGAAAAGTTGTATTCTTTTTTGGAATGAAGGTTGTTTGTTATACAACATGCCTGAAATACATAGTCTTGTAAATGAATAAGTTTTTAATGAGGAATTGAATGTTGGAGATTTACTTGTATTGGTTGTGTAAACTATCTTATATTTATGAAGAAGATGGAATTCCTATCTGGATGATATTATTCATATCTGTTATATGCTTAATTTGGATAAACTTGATAAGTTAGATAAAAGGGAATTAGTTTAATCTCCCTTAATAAGATGCAGCCTGTTAAGTTGCATAAGTTAACAATCTTATCTAAACAATTCTATTATAGTATTGGAATGTGTAATGAATATGTGATAAAACTATAGAGTTTGTGAAAGATAAGAAGGGTTGACAAACCCTTACACTTAATCAAGTAGAGGAAGGTTCTTCCTTGCCAAAAGGAATGTAATCTAAAGAATGGTGATATGATTGTAAATCATTAGACTTCATTTCCCTAGAAATTCTACTCTAGTTGAACCTATTTGGTTGCTACACCTTCATTAAATGATTAAGTTATATTTAATGGAACTCATGATATCACTGTCCTATTTTGGTTAACTGTTGTTAAACTAAATAAATGAACATTGAAAGCAATCATGAGTTAAAGGAAGTTCTTTAATGCTTAATTGATTCAAGTATAGAACAAGGACTTAAGGAGTGTTGGATTAGGGTTTTGCATTGATGTTGTAATCTATTTTATAATCCAAATTAATTTAACATTAATAATCTCCTTGGGGTATGTACATCATGATGAGGTAATTTCTGTAGGATGCTGGCACATGCCAACTGTAGGGTTGTACCTTCGAGAAGACTTGGGTCTTCTCGAGGATACAACATTGCAGTTGACATGTGGTAACACCCTTCTGCATTGATCATCTAGATCTACACACAATAAGGACTTGAACTTAGTTTTTCTCTAGGTCAAGTTAGTAGCATGTTTAGGATAGGGAGTAACTTTCAATAACTCAGGGTACCTTGGCACATCCGGTTGACTTAGGTCAACCAAGTATGCCCTTTTACCCTAAGTCATCGAGAGTGTCTTCCTATAATAGACTATGTTCCTAACCCCGGCTAGGGTTAAACCTTGGACAAGTGGACTGGAAGTAGTCAGTAAAGACCATTCATGATAATAGAGGATTGAGGTGAAGGACGTATTCCAAAATGACATGTATGTCATCTAGGAATAGTGACATACATAGTATGTTGTAAATCTTTGGCCAAAGTATCACAAGATGCTGGTTGTGTTTTCCTATGTCACCTAGTTTAAAGCCACGTGATATCAGATGAATAATGGTAACAAATATTCACATATTGTCCTTTAAACAAGATCACTCAGTACCCAGTTAGGGTAGGAAAACAAAGTATACAAAGTATACAATAAGTATTCAATACTTAAAGTTAAACATGAATAGATCGGTAGGTAACTGAGTCATGGAATGAATAGATCAGTGTAACACCAAGTCATTTATAGCTGCATATGGTTATCTGTTATGAGATTGATTGGTATGGAAAGTGTGTTATAAATAACGTTTCATTTAGAAAAGTGAACATTATCTAAAAAGAAATTCACTTGTTTCTAAAGTCATAGAATGGGAATGTTACACTCTGTGGGTAAAAGAGCCGAGAGAATATCAATGGGTTCATGGAATGCTAATGGGGAATTGTTCCCAATAGGAAGTGGGATGTCTAAAGGATCCCCCATGGGTAAGAGTGATGGTAGATGGGGTGAGTTATATTATTATTTTAGTGGAGAAGAAAGCAATGAAAATTCTCCCGTTGGTAGGAGAGTTAATACCATTGATTTTTAGGTAGGTTGCAAGGTAGATGGTGGAATGAAATTGGTAAAAATTGTGGACTCCTCCATTGGTCGAAAGGGAGATAAAGGGAACTCCTCTATGGGCGAAGGAGTAGATGAGGTAGGATCCTCTATGGGTAGAGGAGATCATCCTATAATTTCCTTGATAAATGAAATAGGTGGAAATTGAGGAACGACTGGTACGATATCGAAAACAATGTGGACTTCATGGATTTTTTCATTGGTTGAATATTCACCATTCTTATTAGATTATGGTGTATGATTAGGAAAAAAATTCATAAAGATATGCAAGTTTTGACTTGCCAGTGCATTTGGGTTGTCTAGGATGATATCTCCATTATCTAACATTTCCTGTACAATGTTCTTGAAGGTTATGCAATTACCATCATTATGGTCTTTGACATGATGATAATTATAATAGTCATGTTTCTTATACCATGTAGGCATAGGATGAGCGAGATCAAAAATATTATGAGGTTTTATGGGGGGAAGTGCAATGGCTCTGGCCTTAAGAAGATTTTCTAAGACATAAGAATAATGCTCTCCAATTGGAGTGTACTTTCATTATTCCTGGCGAAACTAAACAATTTGAATGGTAGAAACATTGGAGGAAGGTTTGGCTTGGTTAGGTGGATGAGATGGACCAGCTTTAAGAACTACCACATTGCCATATCCTTTGGCTTTTGAATAATTATTTTGGGGATTTGAAGATGAAGAAGCATTATTTGATTTGAACGTGCTATTTTTGTTTTGCAATTGAATTTTCTTCTCTTCAATGACACGAATATCGAGTTTTCATGACATGGAAAATGCTTATTCAAAGGTACAGAAGGTTTGTACCTACAGATTTAGTGAGATGTGTCTGTCACAAGCTCTAAGGAACAACTCTATAAGCTCAGCTTTAGGTAACTAGAATGTTAATTGGTTGATAAGGCTTTGCTAGTGAGCAATGAAATCTGTGATAGATTCATTGTCGTACTATTGGGTCGAGTATAGGTTAGTCATGGTGACATTTTCGATGAAATTGATTGAGAAATGGTCAAAGAATGCTTGAGCCACTTGGTTAAATGAGTAAATGTAATGTCTAGGTAAACCACTAGACCAATCTAAGGTGGGTCCTATTAAGGACATGGGGAATGTCTATAGGAGTAAATCATCATCATGGGAAATTAGATAACACCCATGTTCGAACAACCACAAGTGTTGTTGTGGGTCTTCTTTATTGTTTGTTGGTCGTCAAATAGGACTTCTATGAAGAGCAACAGTCAGGGGACAAGAAGTCCCTCCTATTTAATGGGAGAGGTTCCCTTATTCAGAAAAAAACTTATTTACAAATATACAAAATATGATCATCTGGTTAAACTTGGATATTATGAAAGTGTCTGTTATAAGGATCATCAAGTACAAAAGGACTAAAGAATGAGAATGCGAGAATGAGTAGAAAGACAACATGCAGAATTATAGATAGCAGAGTAATTCTTTATGTATGCGGAGTTACAGTGAATTTAAAACAAGATCATTCGTATCGTATAAATAAGATGGAATTTGAAAGACACAAAGTTCTATAAATAACATATGCCAGAACACAAAGTTTCTTAACGTAACACAGATTCATTAACCAAGGACACAAAGTTCCTTCTTGGTTGTACAAGATCACCATGTATTGCAAAGTTGAAGAGTATGCAATTAGTGAGACTAACAAACTAGTAACAAATGATCTTCACAAACATTAAACGAAAGCTCAGAGATAACGGAGATTAGATAGACAAAGAATAGAAAGCCCTTTTGTATTGATTTCTTTGTAATCTATTTACACTTTTAGAAAATATGCCAAGTTATTCCTCCTTCGGAATGGCGTAGAGAGGCCATTATATAACTTACAAATCAGTTACTCTTCGTAACCACTTATTTTAACCAAGAATAGTTAAGGACTACCAACCGCAATACCTCAACCTTTACAAAGAAAATGGAAAAAGAAAGGGAAGAAGAGAAAAGAATAAGGAGAAGAAGACAGGTGGTCAGTTACTGAGAGGGACCCACTAACTTCAAAATCCGCTGCCTGAACTTCTTTAACGCCTCAGCTATGTCTCTGCCACGGCAGGGACTGACGTGTTGGTCATAGACTGAGTCCAAAATCCAAGACACTTCTCCACTCTTTATCAAATCGACATGAGTATGATAATCTTTATTTGCTCTTCTCAATGGCAGATTGAAGAGAGTAAATCTCCTTCATTTCTCCTTGGCGATGGAACTTCCTTGAATAAGTCTCTTTGACAAAAGCATCTAAATTGAGCTTTTATTTTCTTGCAAGGAAAGGGGTACACAAGAATTTTCATCTTGAAGATGGCAGTGGATATCTTTGAAAGCAGAGACAACCAGTGTCTTGAAAGCTTCACCCTTCTGCCAGCTGTTCTTCAGTTCTCCCAAAGCCTCCTCCAAGACTTTGATTTTCCACTCCACGCTGTAAGGCCAGGATTTTGACAGATTATCCTTTGCATCATCAAAAACCTTATTCGCCAGTAAGATGTTCTCATCTGTCTTTCCCATAAGGTGGAGGTCTACTATGCAACTGCTCCAGAGTTTGAGCTCTTTATCCATGATCCCAATAGTAGAGGAGAGCTTCTGTTGCAAATTGTTCACTTTTTCATGGAGTTTGAAAGCTTCATCGATGAAGTTCAACCCTGCAACAAGCATATCATCCACCATGGCTTCCATAGCTCTGCCATAGATGGAATACTTGTGCATGTCTTTGATACTCTGTACTTCATCTTGGCTCAAAATTACAGGTGGTGGAAGAGTGGTCAATGGAGTAGGGTCTAAAACTTTGTCCTTAGACAAAAGAGACTTGATGAAACCTATGAGAATTCGGGCATGTTCTTCCAACTGTTCAATAGTTTGCTGCCCTTTCTCTACCCTCTCAATGACTCTTGTGACTGTTTCTTTGAGGTTGTGAATCTCACCTTCAGGGGTAGACTCTCCCATTGGAATCCTCGAGAGCTCTAAGTCAGATGCCTGTAAGTCCTGCTCTAACTTGTCCACTATAGGCTTAGCAATCTCCAGGAATTGCTGACCTTGAGCATCAGACACTATTCTAGAGGTAGTTCTGGATTTCTTGGCACAAGAAGGAGTGGTGCCCAACAAGGCTGTGACAGCATCAAAATTTGACCCTGAACTCCGAGAGGAAAATTTTCTCTTCCTATTGTCAACCAAAGGTTGCACCCATGCAAAAGACGAAGAGGAATCAACAGGAGGGGCAAGAGGGCCAAGAGACAGAGAGCTCATGACACTCAAGGTCTGTGTAGCTGTGGTCTCAAGTTGAGACGTGAGAACGGCACTGGACACAATTGCTACTAAAGAATCGATAGCACTTGGAATTTCAATGCTCTGGACTTCCTTATCTTTATCTGCTGGACCTTCAGGAGCATCTGCAGGGTCTGGCAATTCACTTTCTCTGCTTTCACTGAGAATAATGATTTTCTCCGGTCCCATAGGCACTTCTACCTACTTTCTTTGAGGATCATTTTCCACAGGCTCCTTCTTAACCTCCTTGAGTTTAGTCCTGACTAAGACTGGAGCAAGGATCTCAGACAAATCATCTTTTTCTTTCCTGTTCCAATCCAATTCCTCCAAGGGGGTGTGCTTAATCACACTGTCATACTCATATGAGTATAGATCAGAATTGTCATCCTGGAGTCCTTCGGGAACTTGGTACAAGCCGAGTTCTTAGATCAATTGCAGGGAGAACCTACCACAATGCCTTAGCCTGGCCTCAAAATCATCTGCACAGCCAGCCCAGTAGTCTTCTGTATCTGCCCTATGATGGTAAATTATCTTGATGTTCTGTTCAATGAACTTCTCCAAGTCGAAGCAGGTTCTTGGCTTGAAGAAATGAACAGTGATAGGAACTAGGGCTCTCTCTATGTTCTGTGCGTCCAGGGCTGTTTTACAAGTGTAATTTCCCAACGAAATGGGAAAGTGCAAACCAGAAATCTTCTTGTCTCTGCAGGTTCTGTGCAGTTTGTCTAATTTCCTACATACTTCGATCAAAGCCAGCTTATCATTGTAGAACATGGGAAGCCTCAGAGGGGTGCTCTCATTGCCAACAAGCCTGATATAAGAAAATTTCCTGAATTGGATGAAATAAGCACCGTAGTGCGATATCAGGTTCATGGCTTCATCTGAAAACCTTCTAGCAGTATCACCTTCGAGCAGCCTAACCACATACATGGTGAAAGCATCATTGACCCTTCTGAAATTATGATTGCTGGTCTCCAGGGTGAACTGCGGGCAGTAAGCATATACTAGATCATCTTTGTGAGCGTCAATGTAAGAAAAGCCAAACCATTGCCATGACGCTGCCAGGGTATACATCAGGTAAGAATTCATGTAGAACTTCTTCGTTTGTTGTACATTAGATAGCTGCTCCACCAAATTCATGCTGATGATCTCTGCCCAGTTGATATTTTGCGTTCCCTCACACACCATGCTGATGAGTGGGCACATCCAGAAGTGAAATTTGTTGGTAGAGGGCAAACCCATAACCCGAGCCAGTAGAATTATAAAGTCAGACAATTCTTCATTAAAATCTACCCAGAAAAGGGTTTTGGACAGGCGAGAGGCTCCTTTCTTAGGGTTCCTCAGCCAGGACTTCGCCACCCGTGCCTTGTATTTGTTGTTGTCTTGATTGAACAGAGCTTGTGCTTGATCCCGGGAAATGACTATGGCATTATCCATCTCTGGGATTCTTAGTACAGTACTAATGGTGGTAGCGTCCAGCTTGGTGATGAGTTCCCCGTGTATATTGGTTAATTCACTGGAAACAGGGTCGAAGTGAGCTCCGCAGGAAAGCACAATATTAGCGCACTGTACCGAGATCGGGAAACCTCCAGCAAAAGCCAATCCGCTATCGTGAATCATTTGTGCCATTGGTGTAGGGTTTGCATCTGCCACCCTCGCCTAGATATCGCCGAAGTCAAGATGCCGAGCTTCGCTATCTCCAATTTTGGGAACGACAGATTCTAGCGGCGAAATTTGTTCCTGTCCCTGGAACTTGATCTTCATATTGATAGCAAAAGAGCTGCAACCTAAACTCGGGAAGGAATTACAGAGAAAAGGGATACACACGTAGGGAATTAGGTTGCAAGGGTTCGAGAAAAGATAGCATGGAAACAATGTGAAAAATGCAAAGGGGGAATACCCGTTATATAACCGATTAGGAGAGAGAAAGGCCATGAATGCGGATTTAATATATATATCCAACAATTTAAATAAGCTAGATATTCGGGTAGAGCAGTAAAAACTAGCACGAACAACACTTGGTTCATTAGGGACGTGTGAGTCGGGAATGCACGAAACATGCGGGTCAGCCGATTCGGGCGAAGCAGGTAAAAGACGCACAAATGACTTTTGGGACACGTGAGACATGAGTGCGTGAAGTACGTGCGGTTTGGGCGAATCGGCCGAAAAGGTTCCAATGGGTCCGGAAAAGTTTGGGACATTTGGGACATGAAAGTGCGAAGTACGCGGTTCAGGTGTTTCGGCCGAAAATGGAACAGCTTGCCCGATTAACTTTGGGACACTTGGGACGAAAAGTGCCAATGGGCCCGAAAATGGAACAACTTCGGGGATTTCGGCCGATCGGGAAACAGAGCTCACAATTTTCAACTTTGGGACAGTTGGGACAAAATTGTTCGATAGGCCCGAAAGAACACACAAAAAGACCCAAAAAGTAGACTTTTCTCAATTTCACAACTTTCAACAATTTCAGCACAACAGAGAGGACACTAAAACTCAAAATTTTGAAAGTTCACTTTCTTGAAGAATAGGGAAATTTGAGTAGACAACAACTGGCTCCTACTGGGGATGACTTGGCATAAATTCAAGGAATGAGACAAGTCAAGAACTTAGAAAAACTTGGGGAAGAAGACCAATACCTTATCCACCGAGCAACGGAGTCAAAAAGCAGACCAAAACAGAGGGCAACACACCAAAAAAAAAAGGAAAGAAAAGCAAAAAATGTTGTACAGAATATACAAGGGACTCCCTAATCACCTAGGACTTGAACAACTTGAGGTACTACCCACTATAAGGAAGTGGGAGAGGAGAACCATCCATGTAATCAAGATAAAAGGAATTCTTACCAGCAAAGTGTCTGATCTTGAAAGGTCCGAGCCAAAGGGAATCAAATTTTCCGTGGCTGCCACGAGGTTCATGCCTTTTATCCCATAACAGCACAGTGTCTCCAACTTGGAAATCTCTGAACCTAGCTTTCTTGTCAAACAGGACCTTTACCTTTTGCTGGTGAACAGATATCCGATCAGCAACCTCCAATCTGTCCTCATTTAGTTTGTGAAGGTACATAATTCTCTTATCCAAAGCATCACTAAAACTAGTATCTTCAATGGCCTTCATTAGATGCAAGGCTGACAGTTCCACTGTTACTGGCAGTTGAGCTTCTACTCCATATACCACTTGAAAAGGAGACATTCCAATAGCTCTCTTTGGTGTAATCATGTCTGCCCAAAGAGCATCGTAGAGCTTCTTGTGCCAGTTTCGTTGAGACTCATTGACTAACTTCCTTATAATAGTCACCAGATTTTTGTTAGTGGATTCTGCTTGCCCATTTCCCTGAGGGTAATAATCTGAAGAATGAGCCAGGGAGATACCATACCCGTAGCAGAAATCCATTATCTCAGCTGAAGAGAAATTCGAAGCATTATCTGTTACAATCTTATTAGGTACACCATACCTTACCAAGATGTTCTCTTTAATGAAGCTGCACACCACTTCAGAAGTAGTACTCTTAACTGGAATAGCTTCCACCCATTTGGTGAAATAGTCAGTGGCAGTTAGTACATGAGTGTGACCAGCACTAGAAGCAGGATTACAGTGTACCAATGAAGTCCAAACCCCATTGTTGAAATGGTTCCTCAATCACAACTGGCTTGAGAGGCAAAGAAGCCAATTTAGGTCTTCCCACAAAGGTCTGACAAGCCTCACATTTATCCACCCACTTGGATGCATCTCTGAACAAGGAAGGCCAGTAGTATCCTCCATGGAGTATCTTATGAGCTGTAACCATTGATGAATAGTGCCCTCCACATGCCTGATCGTGAAAAGATGAGAGCAACTTTCTCTGCTGTTCCTTGTCCACACACTTCAAAAATCTCCCATCTAACCCACGCTTGAACAAGGCGTTTTCCCACAATACATATTGCACTGACCTCAATTTAACAGTCCTCTTTTCTTTGGCAGTTAAATGAGAGGGGCATTCCCCATAGGTGAGAAAATGGGTGATGTCAGCATACCATTCGTCAACTGAACTAAGGAACAGAATGATAGGAAGGTCAACTCTCTCCTCCAACAACTCATGTTTAGCTCCTTCAGCAATGAGCTCACAAAGGCCTTTTCCACGAACCATCTTGGTCAGCTTGATGTCAATGTCATACTCTTGGACCTTAGCAACCCAGTTCCCTCTCTTGGATCCAAATTCTTGCTGTGTGAGAATTGACTTAACAGTTGTATCTGGGACCAACACCATGGAATGAGAGTTGAGGATGTAAAAGCGAAACTGCTTGACAGCTTTAACCACCGCAAAAGCATGTTTCTCCATCATAGTATATTTCAACTCATGATCTTTCAGAATATAGCTCATGAACGCAATTGGGAGCTCATGCTCATTAGAGTCTTCTTGAGTCAAAATAGCAGCTAAGGTATTATCTGTGGCATAGCAATAGATGATAAAATCTTTGCTGAAATCAGGACAGGCTAAAACAGGAGTTTTAGTGATAGCTCTCTTTATACCTTCAAAGGATTCCTTTCCTTCAGAAGACCAACCAAATTTTTTCTTCCCTTTCATCATCTGAGAAATATTCAAAGTTAACTCTACAAAATCAGGGATGAATCTTCTCAAAAATTGATCTTACCAAAGGAGTGCACGCCCTTTTTGCTGGTTGGGAGAGGAATTTGCTGGATAGCTTGTACTCGTTCAGGATCAATCTTAATACCATCTTTGGAAACGATGTGTCCTAATAAATTTCCCTCTGTGACACAAAAGATAGATTTTTTAGGATTCAAAGAAATCCCATGGTCTCTGCATCTTATCAGAACTGTTTCTAAGTGATCAAAATGATCCGCTCTTGTCTTGGAAAACATAGTCAGGTCATCAAGATATATGACAATACACTTCCCTTTCAAACTTCCAAAAGCTAGATCCATAGCTCTCTGAAAAGTGGCACCAGCATTAATAAGCCCAAAAGGCATTCTCTTATAAGAAAAGGTACCCCAAGGAGTAGTGAAAGCTATTTTGTGTTGATCTGCAGTATCAACCTCTACCTAATTATATCCCGAGAATCCATCAAGCATAGATAACATTTCAGATCCTGTTACTACTTGCAAGACCTGATCCATCATAGGCAAAGGATAATTATCTTTCAAAGAAGCCTGATTCAGGTTCCTGAAATCAACACAGATGCGGATCTCACCATTTTTCTTCCTAACAGGCACAATATTTGCAATCCATGTTGAATGGTGAATGGGAAAAATGATTTTAGCCTTCAACAACTTCTGTATTTCCTGATAGATGGTGTCAGCTATTTTGGGGTTGTATTGCCTCTGTTTCTGCTTAAAAGGCTTAATTCTGGGCTTAAGAGGAATAGAGTGCTACATATCTTTTGGTTTGAAAGATTTCAAATCTTCATAAGAATAAGTAAGAACATCCTTATACCTTTTTAAAAGATCAATTGCTTTTCTCCTCTCATCTGTTGTGCAACATTTTCCAATATTCACTAGCTTAGGGTCATTAGGACTCCCAATATTAATCTTGTCATGTTCAGCTGATTGCTGAGGTCCAGTAGAAGCTCTAGACTTCACATACCTGTCATGTTTATCAAATAGTTCCTCCAAACTCACCAACCCTTTAGGAATCGTGTTTCCTTTAAGATTGATGCATCCATCCTAATCTGTTTCTTCCCCTTGGGTGACTGCTTTGTTAAAGGGCACACTCTCACGAGGTAGGTTGTCACTTCCCTCAAAATATAGTTGTTCGAAATTACCCTTGAGTTCCAGGAAGGAAAGAAAATGTTGATCATCATTGAAAACTTGCCAGTTATTGGTATTATCAGGTACACTAGGCCGATGGACCATCTCAATGGTGAACTTATCCTGAGAGAAGTCAGGATGAGCAATCAGTAGTGACCCTGAGACTGCTAGTGAATCAGCCCTATTGTTCTTCTCCCTAGGTATTTCCTCAATGGAGAAAGCATCAAGAAATTCAATGGAATCCCAAACCTGATTCCGGTAATGTTTCAGCCTCCCATTTTTTACTTGAAAAAGGCTTCCGACTTGCTTTACAATCAATTCTGCATCACCACGAGCCAGAAGATTCTTCACACCTTGTTCTTTGGCCACTTGCAGTCCAAGAATGAGAGCCTCATACTCTGCTGCATTATTAGTATTTTCGAACTACAACTTAAATGAAAAAGGATGTAGGCTTCCTTCAGGTGACACTAGCAGGACACCAGCTCCAGAACCAACTGAGGAATAACTTCCATCAATCTCTAAAATCCAAACACCATTAGGATTTTTAGGTGACACTTTAGGGAGTTGGATTTCATCAGGGGACATAATCATGTAATTTCCATGATTCATATCCTCATAGAGTATTTGTGCTTTAGCATAATCCGTTTTTTACACAATATACTCAGATTGCTTCTCGGGCATCAACTTCTTCATTTGTCCATTAACAGGTATGAGTGCATGCGACCAGTCCATTTGGATTTTCCCACCCACATCTTTGCAGAAGTTCCTACTTAGCAACATCCCATATGAAGGAGGGATATCTGCTACTAAGATGGTAGCTAACACTTTCTTTTTAGGCAAAGCAGCAAAAGCCACTTGTGCATCTTTAATTCTTCCGACCAGGGGCACTTGTTTACTCTCCATGGAGTAACAAGATCCATAAGTGCGTGTGAGGGTCAAGCCTAAAGCATGAGCTACTTTAGCGGGCATCACATTATCCGAGGCTCCAGAATCTATGACACAGTTACTGAGCCTATGGCCAGCTATAAGAAGTGTTACATAAAATGGTTTAATTTTGTCATTAGGCGAGGTGACAGCAGCTACCAGACTAGGTTGTGGTGTAGAAGAAGGAGTAGGTAAAAGGCCTTTAGAGGTGGTTTTGGAATGGAAATTAACAAATTGAATCATTTTGGCAAAATCTTTGGGATGAGTTTGATAATACTCAGCCTCTGAAATTTGGACCTTGGTCTTTTTCAGGTGATCAACAATATCAAAGGACCCAAAAGTGGACGGGCCATCATCATTTGAAATCCTAGGCTTATTAACTTTAGGAGAAAAAGAAGTAACTTTACTAGTAGGATTGACAGGACTCACCTTTGGTGTAGATGAAGTAGGGATAGGAGATCCTCTTTTTGCAATTACAGGAATAGTTGTTGACTGCTCCTTAGATTTCTTGATGGGCTGTGTCACCTTCTCCCTCTGATTGGTCTGCTCTCGAGTCATGACAGCAAAGGATTCACTATTCATATCTGCTACCACTTCATCATAGTCATCTCCATCATCAATGCCCTCAGTGGTGAAGAAATTTACTCGAGATCCCTCAAATTCATCTTCTTCATCATCAACTTCTTCCACAAACTCCTCACAAGCTTCATTATCCTCATCATCATCTAGTTCTTCCACTTCGCAGGTCGCATTGACAGGGACTTTAACAGGAGGTCCTTCAAGTGTTAATCTTGTTTGAGAAGCAGGAAAACGATTTCAGGGCTGGAAATTCCTCCTTGGAACATCTGCATAAGGAGCATGCTGAGCCAATTGTTTCTTTATAGCGATGAGATCATTCGCAAGTTTTTGGACCAATGGATCAGTATTAGGTCCGGGGGTGGAGGAGGAGGAAGCAACAGACTTAGATTTAGAAGGGTCTCTCCTCAACTTCCCTGACATGATCAGATCATCCTCGACACTAACAGCAAGAGTTTCATCCTCCACTAATGTTGCGAGATTAGCCCTTCTCAGCGCATAACTAACTTCAGGCGTTTGGGCATTTAGGAAGAAACATTTTTGGATTTGATCAACAGGTTGAGTATTTACCTGAATTTTATTTATTATCCTGTTGAATCGGGCCACAAATTCTCTCATGGGCTCTTGCGAATCTTTCTTTATCTGAGAGATTTGAGCTAGCAAGGCATGCACATCTTCTGTTGGTTTAAAACGGTTTTCAAACCTAGTTCTCATGGTGTCCCAGCTAGTGATAGTGCCAGCTGGAAGGTGATAGAACCAATCAGCAGCATTATCTTGTAAAGTCTCAACGAAAAGTCTCACGGAGACGTCTTCATGTTCAACTCCTAGGACTCCACACGCAATAATGAAGGCTACGATGTGTTCGTCAGGATGCACTTTGCCATCGCCTTTGAACTTAGGAAATTTCTTCCAGTTACCTCTGGGTAACTCATGTAAAGGATGAGGGAGAGCAAGGGGCCCGACACGATGACCCCAGGGCAATGGTACCGCCATTCTTGGAATAACGGCTTGGAGAGGAACTGCAACACCAGCAAGAATCAAAGCTCGAAGATTAGGACTAGCAGGCTCTGAAGGAACACCACCTGTAGGATTTCTATCTTCAGAGGGTGGGGTGCTTATTGAATGAGTTCTTCTATTTTTTGTCAAAGGGAAAGGAAAATCCTACTGCTCCAAAAGCTAAAACTGAGAATCTTCAATACCAAGGGCCCTCCTCCCTTGAGTAAAACGTGGAGTCGCCAGATCAAAACATGATTAAAAATTACAGAACTGGAATATGATTTTCCTCAGTGGATTCACCAAAAACTGTTGGTCGTCAAATAGGACTTCTATGAAGAGCAACAGTCATGGGACAAGAAGTCCCTCCTCTTTAATGGGAGAGGTTCCCTTATTCAGAAACAAACTTATTTACAAATATACAAAATATGATTATCTGGATAAACTTGGATATTATGAAAGTTTCTGTCGTAAGGATCATCAAGTACAAAAGGACTGAGGAATGAGAATGTGAGAATGCGCAGAAAGGAAACATGCAGAATTATAGATAGCAGAGTAATTCTTTATGTATACGGAGTTACAGTGAATTTAAAATAAGATCATTCGTATCGTATAAATAAGATGGAATTTGAAAGACACAAAGTTTTGTAAATAACATCTGCCAGAACAAAAAGTTTCTTAACGTAACACAGATTCATTAATCAAGGACACAAAGTTCCTTCTTGGTTGTACAAGATCACCATGTATTGCAAAGTTGAAGAGTATGTAATTAGTGAGACTAACAAACTAGTAACAAATGATCTTCACAAACATTAAACGAAAGCTCAGAGATAACGGAGATTAGAAAGCCCTTTTGTATTGATTTCTTTGTAATCTATTTACACTTTCAGAAAATATGCCAAGTTCTTCCTCCTTCGGAATGGCGTAGAGAGGCCATTATATAACTTACAAATCAGTTACTCTTCGTAACCGCTTCTTTTAACCAATAATATTTAAGGACTGCCAACCGCAATACCTCAAACATTACAAAGAAAATGGAAAAAGAAAGGGAAGAAGAGAAAAGAATAAGGAGAAGAAGATAGGTGGTCAGTTATTGAGAGGGACCCACTGACTTCAAAATCTGCTGCCTGAACTTCTTTAACACCTCAGCTATGTCTCTGCCATGAGGGACTGACGTGTTGGTCATAGACTGAGTCTAAAATCCAAGACACTTCTCCATCTCTTTATCAAACTCGACATGAGTATGATAATCTTTATTTTCTTCTTCAATGGCAGATCGAAGAGAGAAAATCTCCTTCATTTTCTCCTTGGAGATGGAACTTTCCTTGAATAAGTTATCTTTAACAAAAGCTCTGAATTGAGCTTTTATTTCTTGCAAGGAAAGGGGTACACCATAATTTTCATCTTGAAGATGACAGTGTATATCTTTGAAAGCAGAGAAAACCAGTGTCTTGAAAGCTTCACCCTTCTGCCAGCTGTTCTTCAGTTCTCCCAAAGCCTCCTCCAAGACTTTGATTTTCCACTCCACGCTGTAAGCCCAAGATTTTGACAGATTATCCTTTGCATCATCAAAAACCTTATTTGCCAGTAAGATGTTCTCATCTGTCTGTCCCATAAGGTGGAGGTCTACTATGCAACTGCTCCAGAGTTTGAGCTCTTTATCCATGATCCCAATAGTAGAGGAGAGCTTCTGTTGCAAATTGTTCACTTTTTCATGGAGTTTGAAAGCTTCATCGATGAAGTTCAACCCTGCAACAAGCATATCATCCACCATGGCTTCCATAGCTCTGCCATAGATGGAATACTTGTGCATGTCTTTGATACTCTGTACTTCATCTTGGCTCAAAATTACAGGTGGTGGAAGAGTGGTCAATGGAGTAGGGTCTAAAACTTTGTCCTTAGACAAAAGAGACTTGATGAAACCTTTGAGAATTTGGGCCTGTTCTTCCCACTGTTCAATAGTTTTCTGCCCTTTCTCTACCCTCCCAATGACTCTTGTGACTGTTTCTTTGAGGTTGTGAATCTCACCTTCACGTGTAGACTCTCCCATTGGAATCCTCGAGAGCTCTAAGTCAGATGCCTGTAAGTCCTGCTCTGGCTTGTCCACTATAGGCTTAGCAATCTCCAGGAATTGCTGACCTTGAGCATCAGACACTATTCTGGAGGTAGTTCTGGATTTCTTGGCACGAGAAGGAGTGGTGCGCAACAAGGCTACGACAGCATCAAAATTTGACCTTGAACTCCGAGAGGAAAATTTTCTCTTCCTATTGTCAACCAAAGGTTGCACCCACGCAAAAGAGGAAGAGGAATCAGCAGGAGGGGCAAGAGCGCTGAGAGACAGAGAGCTCATGACACTCAAGGTCTGCGCAGCTGTGGTCTCAAGTTGAGACGTGAGAAGGGCACTGGACACAATTACTGCCGAAGAATCCATAGCACTTGGAATTTCAGTGCTCTGGACTTCCTTATCTTTATCTGCTGGACCTTCAGGAGCATCTGCAGGGGCTGGCACTTCACTTTCTTTGCTTTCACTGAGAACAATGATGTTCTCCGGTCCCATAGGCACTTCTACCTACTTTCTTTGAGGATCATTTTCCACAGGCTCCTTCTTAACCTCCTTGAGTTTCTTCTGGTTCACTTGAGTGGATGAAGAAGGAGTGGAAGCTGTAGGTCCTTGTATTGATGAGACAGGTGGGGTTTGCACTGGTGTTTCTGACCTGGGAACCGATGCCTCTGTCCTTGGTGTTGAAACATCCTTGGAAGAGGATTCTCCTGAGTGCCTTCTGA
Source organism: Taxus chinensis (assembly GCA_019776745.2). Classification (NCBI taxonomy): domain Eukaryota; kingdom Viridiplantae; phylum Streptophyta; class Pinopsida; order Cupressales; family Taxaceae; genus Taxus; species Taxus chinensis. Next base: position 409,905,133 of record CM034151.1, read on the forward strand.
GCTCTCGAACTTTCCTGTCAAAACAGACCTTAGTCCTGACTAAGACTGGAGCAAGGATCTCAGCCAGATCATCTTTTTCTTTCCTGTTCCAATCCAAGTCCTCCAAGGGGGTGTGCTTAATCACACTATCATACTCATATGAGTATAGATCAGAATTTTCATCCTGGAGTCCTTCGGGAACTTTGTACAAACCGAGTTCTTAGATTAATTGTAGGGAGAACCTACCACAATGCCTTCTCCTGGCCTCAAAATCATCTGCACAGTCAGCCCAGTAGTCTTCTGTATCTGCCCTATGATGGTAGATTATCTTGATGTTCTATTCAATGAACTTCTTCAAGTCGAAGCAGGTTCTTGGCTTGAAGAAATGAAAAGTGATAGGAACCAGGGCTCTCTCTATGTTCTGTGCATCCAGGGCTGTTTTACAAGTGTAATTTCCCAAAGAAATGTGAAAGTGCAAACCAGAAATATTCTTGTCTCTGCAGGTTCTGTGCAGTTTGTCTAATTGCCTGCATACTTTGATCAAAGCCATCTTATCATTGCAGAACATGGGAAGCCTCAGAGGGGTGCTCTCATAGCCAGCAAGCCTGATATAAGAAAATTTCCTGAATTGGATGAAATAAGCACCGTAGTGCGATATCAGGTTCATGGCTTCATCTGAAAACCTTCTAGCAGTATCACCTTCAAGCAGCCTGACCACATACATGGTGAAAGTGTCATTGACCCTTCTGAAATTACGATTGCTGGTCTCCAGGGTGAACTGTGGGCAGTAAGCATATACTAGATCATCTTTGTGAGTGTCAATGTAAGAAAAGACAAACCATTGCCGTGACGCTGCCAGGGTATACATTAGGTAAGAAGTCATGTAGAACTTCTTCGTTTGTTGTACATTGGACAGCTGCTCCACCAAATTCATGCTGATGATATCTTCCCAGTTGATATTTTGCGTTCCCTCGCACACCATGCTGATGAGCGGGCACATCCAGAAGTGAAATTCGTTGGTAGAGGGCAAACCCATAACCCGAGCCAGTAGAATTATAAAGTCAAACAATTCTTCATTAAAATCTACCCAGAAAAGGGTTTTGGACAGGCGAGAGGCTCCTTTCTTAGGGTTCCTCATCCAGGATTTCACCACCTGCGCCTTGTATTTGTCGCTGTCTTGATTGAACAGAGCCTATACTTGATCCCGGGAAACGACTATGGCATTATCCATCTCTGGGATTCTCAGTGCGGTACTAATGGTGGCAACATCCAGCTTGGCGATGAGTTCCCCGTGTATATTGGTTAATTCACTGGAAACAGGGTCGAAGTGAGCTCCACACGAAAGTACAGTATCAGTGCACTGTACCGAGATCGGAAAACCTCCAGCAAAAGCCAAACCGCTATCGTGAATTATTTGTGCCATTGGTGTAGGGTTTGCATCTACCACCCTCGTCCAGAAATTGCTAAAGTTAAGATGCCGAGCTTTGCTATCTCCAATATTGGGAATGGCAGATTTTAGTTGTGAAATTTGTTCCTGTCCCTGGAACTTGATCTTCATATTGATAGCAACAAAGCTGCAACCTAAACTCGGGAAGGAATTACAGAGAAAAGGGATACACGTGCAGGGAATTAGGTTGCAAGGGTTCGAGCAAGGATAGCATGGAAACCATGCGAAAAAATCAAAGGGGGGATGCCTATTATATAGCCGTTTTAGGAGAGAGAAAGGCCATGAATGTGCATTTAATACATACCCACCAATTCAAATAAGCTGGATATTCGGGTAGAGCGGAAAAAACTAGCACGAATGACACTTGGTTCATTAGGGACATGTGAGACGTGAATGTGCGAAACACACGGCTCGGCCGATTCGGGCGAAGCGGGGAAAAGATGCACAAATTCCTTTTGGGACATGCGGGACATGAGTGTGCGAAGTACGCGATTCGGGCGAATCGGCCAAAAAGGTTACAATGGGTCAGGAAAAGTTTGGAACATTTGGGATGAAAATGCGTGAAGTACGCGTTTCGGGTGTTTCGGCTGAAAATGGAACAAATTGCACAATTAACTTTGGGACATTTGGGACATGCAAGTGTGAAGTACGTGGTTCAGGTGTTTCGGCCGAAAATGGAACATCTTTCCCGATTAACTTTGGGACATTTGGGATGAAAAGTTCCGACGGGCCCGAAAATGGAACAACTTTGGGGATTTCGGCCGATCGAGGAATAGAACGCACTTTTGAACTTGGAATAGTTGGGACAAAATTGTCCGACAGGCCCAAAAAACACACAAAAGACCCAAAAATGCAGACTTTTCTCAATTTCACGACTTTTAACAATTTGAGCACAACAGAGAAAACACTAAAACTCAAAATTTTGAAAGTTCACTTTCTTTAAGAGTAGGGAATTTTGAGTGGACAACACTGTTGAAACAGTTGAACTTGGGCATTTCCCAATGTACAAGGTATGGGTGAATGGGGATAGATGGATGAATATGATCATTATAGATTTCATCATAAGTTAATGAGTTGTGAGAGCTGGAAACTAATGTTTCTAATATTTACATCTTTTCCATCATCATCCTAATGAGGTCATTGGTGGATTGTGAGGAATGGGTGCCCCTATGGTAAAAGGAGGTTGATGATGGATGCATGATATGGATGGCATCCCAGTATATGGGGGTGCTAGGTATGATAAATGTGAAGGGGGGATAGATGCAGGTAGAAGATATCCTGAATAATTGATAGAAGAGATTGGGGGTTACTTGTGATGCATGTAAACAGGTGGGTAGTCATAATGACTCTCATGGTAATTGGGGGTAGAGACTGTGGGATGAAAAGGATGAGGTTTTGTAATGGGGTGTGGATTTTTGACACCATGGGTGGTTGTGATGCAATGGATATATATGAGGTGACAGGTGCAGATGAGGGTATGCCAAGCGTAGATGGTGAAGGGATGGTTGACACCACGAGTGTGATAGATGCCATAGGTGCAACAATTATAGTGGATGTGGGGTCTAGTTGAGATACCACAGGTGGTAAGGTGGATGAAGGTAATGCTTCACTAGTGGTAGCTCACGTGGAAGTGGAGGTGAGGGCATGAGGGATAAACATGAACATGTTGTATACTAACTATCCCAAGGATTATCGGGTGGATGAGTGGGTGAGATAGTATTGTAGGGTAGTGGGATTTTGGTCAAGGATTCTTTCGAACTCCTCATCGCTAGTTTTAATGGTGATGGACTAAGTTGGATCCATAGGTGACAAGATAGAAGGAGGTGATGGGCTAGGTGGAAGTGGCTAAAGGGTAATGTGAAACACAAGGTAGTTGGCTTGGATGCAAGTCAAAACCATGTGAATTACTATAGAACTATTAAACTGTACTCTATAAATGAAACAAAAAACAATAGAAATGGAAAAGGATAGATTCTGGGAGGTAAAACAGGTCAGTTTTCTAATTAAAAATTGGAACAAAGGAACCGTCAGCAGTTACGATAACTGATGACAATTATAAGATGATCAATGATGTTCAGGGAAACTGATACCAGTTACTGTAGGAAATCAACAATTTTGAAAATGGGGAAAAAACTGATGGAAATGAAATACAAAGTTGTATTTGACTGTGATTTTAGAATTCTATGGGTATGATGATTTCCTAAGAACTTAAAAAGAACAGAATATGTGATGAATGCTATTTTTGGTAGAATGACCAAAAAGAGATTGAAACTGAAAATGGCTAGGTAGATCAATGCTAGTGAGATGTAAACTAATAATGGTCTCTGAACCATTTCTGGTCACTATGAATTTTGAGAAAGTGAAGAGAAATTGTTTTTTTGTGAATTAAGTCAAATGAAACATCAACCCAAAAAATTGAGTATGATAATAATGGATCCTCATATACTCAGAAACAGTCAGAATACACCAACTATGATGGAAGAGTGTGAAAGTAAGAATAAAATGAAGAACGTAATCTCACAACTCAAAAAACAACTCAAGAAAAAGCTAAGAAAAACATGCAATCCTATAATTGAATTTTTTTATGTTTTAGCTTATTCTATTTTAAACTGAATTTGTGAATTAGAACATAGTTTTTGGTTGGGAAGGTGTCCGATGAAAATGAAAATTCTAAGGGTGGTTTCAAGTTATGTTTTTGTAGGGGTGGTCCTTTCTCTGATAATGGCTAGAAAGAGAAACTAACTCGGCACCCACTATCAATCCTATGATTGTGTGATCGTTGACAACTTCATCAAGGTAAGGTGTTGTTTAAGAAGATGTGTGAGTTTTTATTCGTGTAATTTGGAAAAGAGATAGATAAGAGAAAGTGCTATATGATTCAATCATGTCAACCATCAGTTGGGCATGACTTCCATCTTATAGGTTTCCCTCAGTTTTAATGAGAGATAAAAATGCAAGAATAGAAGTATGAAATGTAGGTATTTTAGAACCCGAATTGAAATGTGATATTTTATGTAAAAAAGAGTGAATAGGATAGAGAATGAATTTACTAATTCAAAACAAGAAGAAAAAGAAGGATTCTTTTTAGTCCCAAAATATAAATGTCACTTAGACAAATATAAGGAAGTAAAGATTCCTAGGGAGAAGATTTAATGTTAACTTCCCTTTTTTGAAAGAAAAAAAATACAAAATATTTCCCTAAGAATGAATACATTCAAGGAACCCCAGATGAGTCCCACTGGGCATGCTAAAATGTTTCACCAGATTCTTGATAAATTAATGAACTATATAGAGGGTGATAGGCCAAGGAGGAATACCTATTTTTGATGTCGATTGAAGGTAATGTGCGCATTCAGATTTCTTGATCTAATGTTGATTTTGAATACACCCTTTTATCTAGGAGGAACTACCTGTAAAATGCAAAACAATACCACCAGATATAATTAAATAAAACAAGTGGACTACCCATCAAAAACTAGATCTAGTAAGTACAATGCTTCCTAAATAGGTCGTCAATCCACTTTTTAAATAAGAGTATTAATGCTATCCAAAATAAGCATGAAATAACAATCTTATTGGAATTGAAATGATTTAGGTATCTTATACAAAACAAATAAAAAAGATCAGGTAAAAGGTGATTGAATTCAAAACAGGTCAGATGATGGGCTAGTATTGGGTTTCTCTTAGAAATGGTCTTTAGACCTTCTGTGATTGCACAAAGGCTGTAAACGGTGGGGGTGAGGTCGTGGAATGGTCTAAAAGGTTCAAAGATGACTAGGATAGGGGACAGATAGGTGGAAGGTCTAGGTATGTTAGGGTGATAATTTGGTGGGAGGAAGGGAGGTGTATAGATGTACAGAAGAATAAATTAATGAGATGAATAATAAATCTTACTAAAATAAAATAAATATAAATGAAGAGATATTAGGTACTTACTGAAGAATGGGTCTGGAGAGTGTAGGTGATGAGGAAGGTGATGGAAGAGATTTAGAAAGAAGAGAAGTTGCATTTATGCCATGACAGTTTGAACCTTTGTGCTTCTCTGTGTGAAATTGTGATCGTGAAGAAGATGATGGATGTCATGGTTGCTGGTAGTGTTCTTATGTGTTTTCCTTTTCTTGAGTGCTTTACAAAATTTGAGTGCTCCAAGTCATTGTGCGTATGAGATCCTGGATCGAATGACCAAAATCAACAAAGGCTTTTGGAAATGTATTTAACCTAACTGATGATGGATAGGGGATCGAAGTTAGTTGAGGTATAACTGGCATCAGTTAAGGCGGGGATATCTAGGTTGGCCAAAATAGCCTGATTGTTGCTATTTTTAGCATGGTCTTCAATCTTCGTATAATTTTCAAGTGATAGACCACAAAAGAATGAGTAATATTCCTCTTAGGTTTGTTAATAGGAGTTAAGTCTAGGTTTAGACTAAGTCCTTGTTGGTTAGGATAGGATTAGAATTTTTCTTAGGCCATTAATGGGGTTTGAGTTGGTCATGGGGTGAGGTAGCTAGGTGAGTTGGCTAGGTGAGGTGGTAAAGTGAGGACGTTAATTAAATTAATTAATTAAATTAATCATGTGCATTCTGGGATATGAATAGGTAAGTTATGGTTAGTTTAAGTAATGGGGTTATAAGAGTTGTATGACCTAATTGTGGTGTCTATATGGTCAACCAAAGTAGTATGCTTTTCACAAGTGAAGAAATGAATACTTTTGATTGCAGACACTAGTATACAATGTTGTGCATTGAGAGATAGAGGACTACCATTATTGAAAATTACAAAGGGAATATTTTTCTATGTTTTCATGATTTGAATGGGTCTTAAAACTATAGATGACTGTAAGAAGGGCCCACTAAGAGGTAGTGTAGAAACAATTCTATTCACTGGTGAAGGTGATCTTTGAATTGATATATCCCTTCTTCTCCTCTTTAGAGATGGTCATGAGTAATAAAATGATCCTTCTTCTACTATTCTTGACCATGTATGAATCCTTATCATGAAACTGAGGAACTAACACTGCTGAAACCAATAAATAGAATGCTTGGAGTAATAATATGTGTTGCTAAAAAGCCTTTAAAGACTGAAATTTACCAAGATACACACCAAAACTTGGAAAATGGAAATATTAAATTCTAAAATGTCTCACCAGATGTGCTAGAACTATTATCACCAAAAAATAGAACCCTCTGATTTGTCATGAATGGATGATGAGAAATCAGTGTTTTTGGGTAACATGGGATTATATCTCAAGTTATGGGACTTACTACTTTGAGATAACCTCTATAGAAAGATAACTCCTCTACTTAATCCTAATGTTAAACTACTCTTAGGGAAGGAAATACAACTATATAATCCTAATTTATGATTCCAAGGGACCAGGGTGAGAAAAATATGCATTAAAAATGGGAAATCCTAAGCTTAAGAGAGATGATAACACCAAAAAGAGGGAGGAATACTCTTAGATGAGTGAAAATGGGAGGAAAATGGAGGAGAGGATAAAAATTCGTACCAAAGTCCAAAAAACCATTTAAACCACCATTTTCATAGAGCATAACAAATTTAAAATATGCAAGGAGAATAAAATATGCACAATATACCTACAAATGTAATGAAAGGAAATAAAATGTAATACAAACAAGTTATGGAAGATAATAGCCATAGAACATGAATTTTATTGCTTTAAGTAGATGAAAAGTCCATTATAATGAAGGAGAAGGAAAAAATCACCATGTATATTCCCAAATCTAAGGCTTTCAACTCAAAATCAACATGTAACACTTGTAGAAGGATGTACTAGAATTAAAAGAATGTCCAACCCTTACAAATGAGTCTCTTTTTACAATATATAAAACTGGGACAGAGAGTGGGGAAATAGAGGGAACAAAATTCATACCTTCACCCACCAACAACATGCATTCAATTTATAAAAAGGGGCATGGGCAGCCTACCAAGGCCATTCCTCCATGATTCCTTTCTTGTTTAGGAATAAATAGGAGCTATATTTCACTATACCTAGTCATTGAACAACTTGGGACTGCATATTTTAGTGATGATAATGTTTTATTATTCTATCCCACCTACCCTAAACTTTCTCCATATTGTTAGACACTGTGATGAGGAAAATGAAAATACCTTTTCAAAAATTCCAAGTTTTCCGAATTTGCACAATTTGGGTGAAAATTATTTCCATGCAGATCCAGGGGTGTCGAGGAGGAACACATGTTCTCCGACACTTGTCTCAGTCTGCATTAATCATTTTCATTTGTTTGGCTTGTGGTTGGGATGGGGGTGTAAAAAAATGATTTCGGGATGGAACTGTTGTACTTGTTCCATTCCTCTCCTCTTTGTCCATAGTGGTATCATTCTAACATTCCCATTTTATGACTTTAGAAACAAGGGATTTGTTTTTAATAAATAATGTTCTTTGTTCTAAATTCATAATTTAAAACACATATTATTTATCAACCATTCATATAAAAGATAACCATATACAGTTGTAATGACTCGGTGTGCTACCGATCTATTCATGTTTAACATAAAGTATTGAATACTTTTCCGTATACTACGTATACTTGGTTCCCTTTCCCTGTTTAGGGTATTGAGTGATATTTCTAAGGAACTTATGTGAATATTTGTTACCAATATTCATCTTCATCATGAACCTTAGACTGGGTGACATAGGACAACACAACTAGTAGCTTGCGATAGTTTGGCCAAAGATTTCTAACATACTGTTCATATAACTATTCCTTGACGGAATACTCATCAATCCAGAATATGTCCTTCATCCCACTCTATTGTTATCTAGAATGTCCTTTACTAACTCCCATCAATCCACTTGCCCAAGGTTTAACCCTTGTTCAAGTTAACAACATACGCTATGATAGGGGGAGACTCACTAAGACTTAGGATAAGTTGGAATACTGGGTTAACCTAAGTCAACCCCATGTGCCAAGGTATCCTAAGTTTTAGGGGGATACCCCATATCTTAGACATGCTACTAACAAGAACTAGAGAGAAACAAAGGTCAAGTCCCATGTGTGTAAATCTACATGATCAATGCAGAAGGGTGTTGCCACATGTCGAAAAAATTGTTGTATCCTCGAGAATATCCTAATATTCTCGAAGGTATAGCCCTATAGTTGGCATGTGCCAACATCCTACAGAATAACCTCATCGAGATGTACATACCTCAAGGAGTTTAATATATATTTAATTAATTTGGATTAATAAAAACAAATTTCAACAACCTTGCCTAACCCTAATCCAACACACCTTAAGTTCTTCTCTACAATAGATTCAATTGTTTGTTAAAGAAATTTCTATCTTAAGATTGCATTTAATCTTATTTTCTGGACTTAACAACCATCAACCATAATAGGATATCAACATCATAAGTTCCATTTATTGTGACTTAACCATTCAAGGAAGTGTAACAACCCTCTAGGTTGTAACTAAGTAGAATTTAATAAAATAAGTCTAATAATTAGCAATCATGTCTTCCATTTTATTTGCATTCTTAAGATAGAGGAATAATCTTCCTTTACATGATTAAGTGCTAGGGCCTAGCACCCATAAAAATCATTACAAATTCAATAGTTATTACTGAATGTTCATTCCACATAATATTACTATATTGAACTGTTTAGTTATGACATCAAATTATGCAATTTAAGAAGATGCATCCCATTTAGGGAGATTAGTCCAATTCCCAAAGTCAACTTATCTAAGAATACCCCATTAAGCATATACATAATATGGTGTATAAAAACAATATAAGATTCCATCTATGCAATGAGAGTACAAGATAATATACAAACCCAAAGTAATAAATTCTCAACAATTAATTCATCTCTAAAACTTATACATTTAGGTATGATACAAGAAAATTGCCTTCATTACAATGAGTACTACTTTTCTTTTCTTTTTCAATACAATCTCAAGAACGATTCCAAGTTCTTCAAAAAAATCAGACCTAAATCAGCCAATGGTCACATAAGTTTATTCCTTCCTTTTCACTTATGAAGTCCATCTGTAATAATTGCTAGCACAGGCCAGTTAAATGAACTGATCATGATAAGAACTAAGCCTTAAAAATAAGTACATTCCAATAATTGTTTAATTAAAATAACTCTACTTTAAAGAGACAATTATTACATCAAATAATCAATAAATCAAAAGCAATGGAAAAGAATTGCATTTTAAACAATTGATTTCACTTTCAAGAAAAGGACATAATATAATCCACTATATCAACCTTAACAAAAAGAGTCTAATTGATCCTATCAATTATCCTTAGGGAAACAACATATCATAACATCTCATTGTTCCCAATTTTTCATAAAAGAAAAAAACATTTATCTTTTCTTCAAGCCAAAGGAAAAGTTGTAAGCATGGTTCATATTAGGATGACTCATATAACTCCTAATTAAAAGAATAAGAAGAACCTTTACAACCATTCCCAAACACAACACATCTGAGAAACAGAACAGACTCTAAATGTGTTTTACTGTTTCTTATAAAGGATATCTACCTTAAAAATTTCTAGCATTTAAGATATTCATCATAATAGAATTAAATATTAATCCAAGAAGATATAATACAAGATACAAAACGTTCTCATCTCAAACCAAACAAGAAAAGTCTTGTCAAACAAACAGTCTGGCTAATAAGCTTACATTTTCCAGCTAACTAAAAACCGAATAATCTAATCTATTCCAACATCATTTCTACAAAATATTTGATCAAGGAAGACCAAACAACTCATGAAGAAATATCCATTTTTGAAGAGAATTAAACAGAAGAGTTCAAACAGTAATATATTCAGTAAAAAAAAAGCACACTGCCATATTTCGTATACTTCTTTACTTTCAAGGAGCATGAGTTTCAATTCCATACACAGAATGAAATAAAAATAGTAGTCCCAAAAACACAATCGGTTCTAAAGGAATGACATTCCTTTCCTATATATAGTCACAAGGTGTATTTATAGTATCCATGAAGAGATAGAAAAACAACCGATCAGTAATTTTAACATGATCAAAAGTATCAACAACTCAGATTGAAATCCCATAGTCAGATTTAATTTTTGCATTACAAAAATAATAACCGGTTATTGATTCAATAAGTATTACAATACAACAACTATTATAACAGAGTCAAGTAATCCCTCCATAACAGTATAGAGTACTAATTTATTAAGTTCTTCTCATAAAAAAAACTCAGAACCTATTATAAGAGATCTGAAGATACAAGTTTCCATGGAACCGAGGGGAAAAGAGTACCCTCAATTAAATGCCATTGACATCTAAAAAAAACAAATAGTTCTTAAAATGAATTATCAAATTCATTCATCAAATAAGGACATTTTCCGACAAGATCTCTAAGAATTTTCTAAACAACTAAACCAATTATTCTCCCAGTTTTCTTTGAGAAAAGACTCGACAAAAGAGTTGTAAGTTTTAAAAGTTTATTACAAGTAGAACCCAACTCCAAAGTACTCGAACAGAGTCGAGATGAAGTCCTAACCAGTTTAGAACTATACAAATAACCAAATATGAATGTAATGAAAAACAAAAACCTCCATTAACAATTCAGAATTTTACTAAATAAAACACGGGGATAGAGCCACGTATGGCGTCAACAACAGTCCTGATTTATCCAAAAATACAAACACTAGGTCATAGCAACAAATGTCTCTAACAAGATTTTGTATCAAGATGCGAAGCCCAAATACTAGCTCCTATGGCCTCAAGATTCCTACAAAGTTCAGAATCTACAAAAATAATAGAATACGAGTGTTGTGTATATTATGTACTAACATTAACATTTCCAAATTTCCCCAAAGAAAATAAAACACGGGTACAGAGCCACATACGACTTCATTCATCAGTCCCCAATTACCCAAGGTTTCAAATCTGGTTAGAATAACTAGATGCTCTAACCCAAATTCAAATCAAAACATGAAACCAAATATTACCCCAAATAGAACTCAGTTTATCTACAAAGTTTGAGACCCAAAAATGAGTAATAACATACAAGTACAGTCTTCATTATGATCTATCATTAACAATTCAGATTATCATAAGGAAGTAAAACACAAGCACTGAGCTATATAAGGACTTCAACAACAGTCCAGAGATATCCAAAATTCCAACACGGTTCAGAATAACAAGAACCTCAATCAATAGTTATCACAAAACCAGAACCAAGTTCAAAATAAAAAATGATCTTGAATACAAGCTCTATTAAAACACAAGCTCATGATAAAACAAAACATAAATTATAACAAGATTAGACATAACCCAAAGTTCTCAAAAAACTCTGAACCATATCTAAATAGAAACGAAGATTATCTAAATAGAATACTTCAATTACCCATTCTAGAATGAAGAAGACGAGCTACAGAGATGCGTTTTTGCATGCATTCTCTTTTTATTTAAGAACTATACATGGTAATTTTCCAATAGAACATCATTTACCAAGGATTCAAAAGCAATATCACAAGATTTAATAAACCCAATAAGAAAATAACCAGATAAGATAAGCAAACCAAAAATCTCAAAAGAGCAGAATCATTTTAATGAAACATTTATAAGAAAGCATGAGATTTTAAAATTTAGAGCCTATCATGCCTGATATCGCTTCTGTCAAATCGAAGAGAACCTCCAACCAAGGTCACATCTTCTCCTCTTCTCCATGAAATATCAAACAAAAATATTCTTTTTCCACCATGCCTCTTATATATTCCACAAACCAAAACTAGGTCAAAAATATTAAGAATAGCCATTAAGTGGAGTTCTATTTTCTGGTTCGAAAAACTAGAGAGCATGCAAAGTGAAAATCATGAAACATGCAAGGTGAAATGACCCCATACAAACCCATTTGCATTCTTTCCAAAATGGTTCGAGCACAAAAAATGAAAACAATACATTCCAATAATTCTTATTTTCCCACATATTCTTCCTTGGCACCGCCTTCTAAGTTTAGCTAATGCCAAATCAAATTTAACAACGAATTCCATTTTAGTGAAGTTTCCACATAAGCCTCTGCCAAGTTATCTATCCCTTGCCACAACTAGTGGTACCTCTATGCAATTAAAATCTTATCAACAACTTAAATGCCTTGGAACTGTTTCCTATGATACATGTGACCACCAATTCCCCCTTCATGCCCATTAGTTTAGGGTAGTCATAATTTCTTAGGTTAGATCTTAGGTTGGCTTAGGATAGGTTAGCTTAGGATATAACCCAATCCATAAATCACCACCTTAAGTAGTTTCCACATAGGTTAGATTAATTCTAACAAAATAGTTTTTAGGCATTAGGTTAGATATAACCACATGGCATTAGGTTTTAGGATAATTCAAATAACTTAGTAACCTCTTCATAGTAATTTAGTAAAAAAAATAGGTTAGAATAAAATTTAACTAATTAACATAGATAGATAATATATATTTCCTTACCTAGCTTTAGATTCAGTAGGATAGTCACCTTTAGTTTTAGTAACCAGAATATTTCCTAAGCCATGTGCAGGCTATAGTTCATTTGCATCAGCATTGTCCTACCATGATCAAACTGAAAAGATCCAAACATAACATATGACTGAGCAGAAACACATTCACACAACAATCAAAGAACTTGTAATCAATCAAAGTTCAATCATATGTCTTTTAATTCATGGAATGTTGATTTACCATTTGTTCAACAGAGTAGATTTTTAAACATTCCTTGGATCACTGAAATTGATCCAAGGATGAGTTAGATTAATAGATAAGTTTACAATTCTTAATCCAGATTGCAACTCACCTAAAAAAAATGAAAAATGGGTTCAAGGAAGCCATTCCAATTCAGTCAAAGGATATTAAGAACAGAAGATGATTTATCCATATCAAGCATGATCTCCAAAAATCAAAAGAATGTATCTTTATAAGGAAAATCACATGTCAACACTTGAAATGTAAAGGAGGAAAATAACAACTGTCAAGGGTGTTACATGCTCCCCTGCTTAAAAGAATCATCATCCTGATGATTACTCTCTTATTTTTTAACAATATTCCTCAGGACAATCACTTCATTCACTTCTCTTACCATAAGTCAAAATATATTAGAATCTTATAGTTCAAGAAATCAGCATTAAATAGTTGTTTATCCAAATCAAATAAATATCTACCCAAAAATGACATATTTAATGTCATGTAAAGATAAAATCACAAATTTTTATCAGTCAACAAAATCAATTTTGATCAAATAGATATGGAAAAGTAGTTTTCATATCTTCTAGATTTTCCCAAGTTGCACTCTCTTTGTTAAAGTGGTCCCATTGAACCTTACATTGAATTATTTCTCGATTTCTTAAATGAAACTGGTGAGTTTCCAACACTCAAATGGGTTTAACCACAATTAATCATACGTCTTGGACCTACAAGGAATTCCAATTCAACACGTGTGATAAATCTGAAATGTATTTCTTAAGCAAAGAAATATGGAAAACATCATGCATTCATGACAAAGTAGGAGGTAATGCTAAACGATAAGATATAGGGTTGATTACTTCAACTATCTCAAAAGGTCCCACATAATGAGGTGATAACTTGGTAGCCTTGCCAAAATTTATAGAACTCTTCTTCGGTTTAATGCAAAGGAAGACTTTCTCACCAAGTTCCAATTTCCTATCAACCCTCTTCAAGTCAGTGTAACTCTTTTTCCTATTTGTTGCTTCTTTCAAGTGTTCAAGAATCAACTTAACTTGTTGTTCCATTTTTGTAAGGATTTCAGGTCTAATTACCTCTCTATCCTCTATGTTGTCCCAACTAACAGGGGTTCTGCATTTTCTTTTGTAAAGTGCCTCGAAAGGTGCCATCTTAAGAGAAACATGATATGTATTATTGTAAGAAAATTCAATTAATGGAAGATATTCTTCCCACTTATACTGCTGATCCATACAATACATCCGTAACATATCTTCTAACACTTGATTTACTCTTTCAGTCTGTCCATCCATTTTTGGGTGATACACAAAACTGAAATTTAGCTTAGTTCCTAGAGCTGCATTAAGCATTTGCCAAAATATTGATGTCATTTTAGGATCTCTATCAGATATGATTAATTCAGGTACTCCATGTAATATGAAAATTTTTGTACAAATATTTTAGCCAAAACAGGTGAATCATTTTTCATATTTCCAACAATAAAATGAGCTACTTTTTTTAGTTTATCAACAACTACTAAAATAACATCATGTTTATTTCTTGACATAGGAAACCCTTGTACAAAACCCATGCTTATTACTTTCCATTTATACTGCGGTATGCTGTGAGGATACAATAAACTGGCTGGGTGCATATGTTCTACCTTAACACATTGGCATTCAAGACAGTGTGTCAAAAAATCAATAACATCTTTTTTCATTCCTTTCCAAAAATATTGTTGTTTTATATCAACAAGCATCTTTGTAATGCCAGGGTGTCGAGAGAAAGGTGAATTACGAAATTCAACTAATAATTTCTTTCTCAAACTATTAAGAAAAGGTACATAAACTCTGTTTTCAAATCGTAAGATTCCTTCTTTATCAAAGTGAAAACATGTATACCTAAAATCATTAGAATCTGCAACAAGTGTTGTTTTTACTTGTTGAAAATAAGAATCAGATTCCATAACACTTTTTACTTCATCCTTAAACTGAGTACTTAGTGTTATAAGAACAAAAGTGTACTTCCTACGACTTAGAGCATCAACCACTCTATTTTCTTTACCCTTTATATAACTTATGTCAAAATCATATTGAGACAAAAACTCTAACCATCTTTGTTGTCTTGCAATTAGATTTGGCTGAGTGAAAATGTACTTCAGCCCAAGATGATCAGTTTTCAATTCAAATGGTTTACCAAGCAGATAATGCCTCCACACTTGAAGTGCATGAACAATGGATGCAAGGTCTAAATCATGTGGAGCATAATTCAACTCATGTAACTTATGTTTTCTACTTTCATATGCTATTACATGACCACTTTGTAACAAAATACCTCTTAGAACTTCACCAGATGCATCAGTTACCACCATAAAATATCCATTAGGATCTGGTACTACAAGAATAGGTGTTGAAGTTAATTTTCCCTTCAAAGTTTTAAATGTAATTTCACATTTCTCATTCCAAACAAACTTTTTATCTTTCTTCTCTAAGGAAGTTATTGGTGCAACTATCTTAGAAAAGTATTTTACAAATTTCTGATAATAGCCAGCAAGTCCCATGAAGCTTCTAACTTCATGTACATTCTTTGGTGTAGGCCATTCTTTTATAGCTGTAATTTTTGAAGGATCTATAGCAATTCCATATTTACTTATTACATGACTCAAATAGTGGACTTTTGTGTCATAGAAAGAACATTTAAACAACTTACCAAACAATTGTCTCTTTCTCATAATTTCCAAAACTACTTTCAAATTCTCATGATGTTCTTCAATGATTTTAGAATATATGAGAATGTCATCCAAGAATACAAGCACAAATTTGTCCAAGTAATCTTGAAAGATATTATCCATTAAATTCATAAATGCCACAGGTGCATTAGTTAATCCAAAAGGTAAAACCGTAAACTCATAATGTCCATACCTTGTTCTGAAATATATTTTATGAATATCCTCCTCCTTAATTCGTAATTGATGATACCCAGATCGAAGATCTATCTTGGAGTATACTGATGCTCCACACATCTGATCAAATAAATCATCAATCCTAGGAAGTGGATATCTATTCTTGATTGTTGTTTTGTTTAACATTCAGTAATCAATGCACAATTTGAGTGTTCCATATTTCTTTTTCACAAAGATCATTGGTGCTCCCCAAGGTGAAACACTTGGTCTAATCAAACCCTTAGACAAAATTTCTTGCAATTGAGCCTTAAGATCTACTAATTCTATAGTAGTCATTTGATACGATGCCTTGGATATAGGTTTGGTTCCAGGCTTGATCTCAATCATGAAATCAAATTCCCTTTTGGGTGGAAGACCTAGAAATTCTTCTGGAAATACATCACCGAAGTCTCGTAATAACGGATATCGATCCATGAAATCATCGTTTTCCTCTGTAGTTTCTGAAATTTTTACTACATATAAGGTGTAATGCCTCCGTTTTTAAAAATAAAAATAAATAATAAATAATAAAATAAAATAAAATAAAAGGATTCAAATTTTAAAAGAAAATAAAAAACTGTGACTTCTTGTGAGGGTGGATTAGGGCAAAGAAGAGAAGGGAAGATTGTAAAAACACCAGGTGAGGTTTGTGGGCAGCGGCTGATCAAACAAGAGCATTTTCCTTGGACTGTCCCCAAGAAATGATTTTCCAGATGACATCTCATGGAGTTCCATCACTGTTGGGCCTCCTCCCAGCCTCCTAGCCGTGTTAGCATTCTCCCAGGCCGCGCCACACACCTGCGTGGGAGAATAATGTAAAACAAAGGAATTTTGGTGTCTGTTTGATTTGTAACTTTTCCAGCGTCCTCCCAGCCACGCCTAGACCTGTGTGGGCTCCCAACAAATAAAAAAAATAGAGGAACTTGGTCAGTTGTTACAGTTGCAGGCGCCCTAGTAGATTCTTATGTAAAAACGTGAAAGCATGCACTTTGCAATGTGAGTTGTGCGCCTAAATGCCTAAAAGAAACGTGGCTTCTTTGACTGCCACAACTGTAGTTGATGCACAAAATGGGTTTGTTTAAAAGGTGTGGAACTGTTTGCTTTAATGCCTCAAAGAAATGTTGTCTCATGGAATGCCATGATGGCAGCATATGCACAAAATGGATGTATAAAAAAAAAGGCCTATGATTTGCTTGAAAAAATGCCTCAAATAGATGTGGGCTCATGGATTGCCATGATGGCAGGATATGCTCAAATGTGTTTGTTGAAAAGGCCATTGAAACTTCCAAGAAAATGTATTTAGTGCCTAGTTTGGCACGTACACAAAATGTGAAAGCACACACAAGGCACATGAACTGTTTGAAAAAATGATACAACGAGATGCATTCTCGTGGACTGCAATGATTGTAGGATATGCAAAAAATCGCCTTCTTGATGAGGCTTTCAGCCTTTTCAATACAATTCCTGAGAGGAATGTGGTCTCATGGAATGCATTCATTGCAGGATGCTCACAAAATGGGCTTCTTGAAAGGGCCATGGAGATTTTCAAGCAAATGCAATTGGCAGGTGTAAAACCAAACTCAACAACCTTTGCCAGCATCCTCCCTGTGTGTACCAAAAATGGAGGTTTGGAAAAAGGAATGGAGATTCATCAAAAAACAATTGAAAGTGGGTTTTCGTCAGATATAATAGTTTTGAATGCCTTGATAGACATGTACGGAAAATGTGGAAGCATGCAAACAGTTCAACAATGCCTGCAAAGATGTGGTCTCTTGGACTAGCAATGATAGCAGGATATGCAAAAGAAATGAGTCTGTTAAAAAAGTGTTTGGACTGTTATGCGAGAACCATTAAGAAAATGCTTCCTATGCATTGTATTTGAAGCCAGGTTCCTCAGAGTATTCATATGCACTTCAAAAAAAAGAGGATTTTGTTGAAAAGGCGTGTGTTTTAGTTCGACATAGAAAAAACTCTTGGATCGGGAGGACTTCTTGAAAACACGAAATGGTTTTGTTTGGATGAGACATCCCTGGTGCACAATGTATGAAAAATGGTTTGCACGCTGACTACGCTCGGCATCATGTGGCAACAATGGTGGTCTCGACGGAGCACGAGTGTAAACTACTTGGAGCCCCTTGTACCTTTTCGACTCGACTTCGTTCTCTAGGCATGGTCCTTCTTCCCTTACCTCTCATAATTCTCGTGTTTTAGTTCTCTTTTGCAATTAAATAGAATTTTAAATCATTAGGACTTTTAATATAGTTAAATGTCCCTTCAACTCATTGCAAAACAATATAGTGTCGTGTCGCAACTCTCGAAGCCATTATAACTCACCTACTTTAAACCACGAACTATCACCCTCACTTCGAGATGATCTAGAAAACTCTTACTCTTTTGATCGCTTCAATATCATTTTATCAACCAGACAAATTTGAATCCCCATTGATTAAGTTGACCTTCTCTTGGTTTTAAATAGTTAAATTTTGTAATTTTCGGAGACTCACCAAGTACCCTTCGCAACTCTGGAAACGAGATGTGAAGTTTCATTCATGTACCTTGGTATACGAGGAGTCGCCTTGATTTTTGGTTTGACCCGAAACAATCATATGACATCCTTTTGACACTCTTATAGGAGCCCTGTTACACCGGTTTACAACAGTAGAGAGTTGTTAAAACTAGAAAGTTGGCTTTCGTTTGGGACCACCATTTGAAACCCAGAAAGAGAAATCACGTTCCATCTTCGCAAACCTCTAGCGTTTATACTAGACAAATGCATGGAACATTCAGCATAGGAAAGAGCACTTGTCGGGATAGTTTGGCGGAGCCATTTTGTAAGCCTCTGATCACAGTTTGACGAGGTCAAACTGGACCAATTTCTCCTTGTCGCTCCAGAAAACTTGTCGCCATTTGAAAATAGTTTACTAGTTCTCCGTCCCGTCGACTCTGATGAACTCTCCTTATATAGGGGAACTAGTAGGAGATGTCTCGTTGCGTGCTCCTCCATCAAACGTCAATTATGGACGCGGTTTTCTGGGCCCTCGAGTTAACTTTTGGCATTTTACAACTGGGTGAACTATGACCAGTGGCCCCAGAGGACTAACCGCCAAACGCAAACCGTTCACTCTTTTTCAATTCCGTCAGTTGCTATGAACTCCTGGTATATCTGGGGACACGTAGGAAGTTAATCGTGAGATAACCTTTGGAAGTAGTTTCTTAGCCTCCGAGCCGTTTTGAACGTTTTGTAGCTAGTGAGAAAATGTAAGAATAGAAAGCTGCGGGACCTCGTAAGGTTATAAAATCACCCTGGAAACTTTTAACACACGTAAATAACTGTTTAAAACACTATAATGAAACTTGTTGTGTGTATTGGAACTTTTGATAAAATGATGTTTTCTCTCTCTTCCTTTCTCTTTCTCTCTCCTGGGTTTATAAAATGAAGAAAAATGAAATGCAATGATTACATGTTTCTAGACCTTTTTTATTTCGATTGCAAATTGTAATTATTGTTAGATGTAAATGGAAAACTGAAAAATGATAATTATGATTGATTAGGGTGGATGCCATGCCAGCGATTTATCGCTGATATCATGCTCATGTGGGTTTTGCAGGATGGAAGGATGATGACGAAAAGGTGATGTGTAATTTAATTATTATTATTGTAACTTTTATAGGTCATTGTAAAATGAATAACTATGTAATGTAGTCTCTTGTTACCAAAAATTTATAATTGAGATTCGTTAATATGCATGATATGCTAGTTTTAGGGATACTTAGGAAATGTGTATCTAATCGGTTAATTTGTTTCTTAGTTGTGTATCAAAAAGGGTTTTAATTATACATAGTAAATTGAAAATTGAAGTTAATATATTGTTCTTTCTAGTATTCAATAAATGATTAAATTAATCATTGTTATCTTCTTACCTTGTAAACGTAATAAAGTGTTTTAATGGGAACATTGAACCCTAATAAAATATTTGACTTGCCTGCATGTTGATCCTTTTTACCTTATAAGAAATTTAAATCAGTAGAATGAACTTAACCTTTACACCCGATGGAGCATCTTGGTTTAGGAAATAAGATCCCAAGAAAAGGAGTTTATCATCTTAGTAGGTACATTTAGTGACATCGACATAAACTAGACACATAGGAGAAACACATTCAATAAATTCTGATTAAATTAATCATTGGGTTATCCTCTTCTTACCCTAGTGACAATAGAGTTCTTTGATCTCTTATGGAGGGTTTATAGGGTGAATATGTTTGAAACCTTAATCTAATCTATAAGAGAACGTAAAGCCCTAAGTGAAAAATTAGAATGGGACTAAACCCTAATTGACTAGGATGTTCACTTGTGGTTAGAAAACCATAATCTAACTCCTTGCATACGAAATTGTGTTGAAAGATGTTGTTTTTAGAGAACCTTAGAAACTAAATTCTTGTCTCACAATCCCTTGTTATGTCATTCTATGGCATTAAGGAATAAAGAATATTTCTTATGCGGAAACATGCAATGCAAGGATATGGGATCTTCGTGAACATAGATCACTTGTGATTATGTGTAGTTTTAATGCTCCTAGCCTTGTACTTCCTTAAGATGTCAGACAAGTGCTGTCGTAACTCTTTTGTTTTAAGACGATGCTAAGAACGAGACCTTAGTGCAATGTAAGAGCATATCATATGATGCTGCACACGAGATTTGAGATTAGGATTAAGGTCAATCTTAGAGTCCTTATAACTTAATTAAACTTTTTCATGCATTGCAAAGAATATAAATTATCTTGGTGCGACCAAACTTCGAGCAAACAAAAGATATATAAATATAAAAAGGAAGTCCATAAGTTATTGAACTTTATTAACTAGGGTAGCGAAATAACTATTCTGTGATCGATGGATGTTCTTGGGGAGCTATCTCGACTCTATGTCTTCCTTAATCCCAAGATTTCATCTTGACATCCCGCTAAGTTCACTTGTGTAGCAAGGTAAAATTCTAAACATTGAATAAGCGTCTTGGGAAGCATAATCTTAACATAAGAATGAGAGAGTTAGAATTCTGTATGAAATTTGAAATACGGAAAATACTTATGTAAGTTATGAAGATTGGAATAAGGGTAAAGAGAAAAATTAACTGGTCGAACAATAAGTGAATTTTGAAACAAATTTTCAGAACATGTAGGATGTTTCACGTATTCTAGATGTAACCATGGAAATGATGTGTTGTGGTTTTCCATTCCTAAAGTCATGTTTTCTTGTGGTTTTGTCTTTGCTAGTATTCATTCATGTGGAAAAGTTTGGTATAGACAGGTATATGGTGTTGTCAAGTGTCTATGTGATTTGATGACTGATGTAAGTATCGTATATGTTGTCGAGTTTTCCTCCTTGGAGCCCTTACTGTGTTGTGTGTAGTGAGCAATGTAAGTCAAAAAAAAATTATCCTGGTATTTTACTGTTGTATTTGGGTGTGTAAGATGTGGGCACTTCATAAGGTGCATCCTTTATTTTTATCCTTTTTAAGTTGCATAGCTAACAATTTCCTAACAGAAATATCTCGTTTAACACACTATATCTTTGTTGGTTTCTACAGGTCATCTAAACAACTAATGTGTTTTTCAAAATAGTCCACTTTATCCTTAAGTTCTGCTAACCAATTAACACCTATGATTACATCATAAGACCCTAAAGGTGCAACATAAATATAAACCTTTGTGGAAAAGTTAGTTAATCCAAGGACTGCTCCAAAAAGAAACATACTAAATGTATGGATAGAATTATTACCATAATGTACAGTCCATGATTTATCCATTTTTCTAGCTTTTCTTTTAAGTTTCGAAGCAAGTTTACTATAAATAAAACATTCAGTAGCTCCCGTATCAAAAATAATAGTTACAGGTATGCCATATAACTTACTAGGAACTTCAATAGGTGTATCTTACTTTTCAACTTGCTTTTCAGCTACTGCAGCATGTATCTTGTGATGCTGATTACGATCATCATTCTTCAAAGGAAATTGATTTGCATAATGATCATTACAACAATTATAATAGCCTCCTACAGGTCCCTTTCTAGACTCGAAATTATTTCCAGCCTTAAAGTTATTATCCTGAACTCCATAGGACATCTATCCATTGTTATTATTCTTGGCAAAATTATTCTATGCATTTCTAGCAGTCTTATTCGTTGCTATTTTCTAATTATTATCAGCTGAAAACTTACTTTTAGTACCAAAATTCTTCCATGGTCCCTTCTTAGGTGCAAGAGAAGCTAAAGAGGGCTTTGGAACTTTATTCCTTACTTCCTCCTTATGAGCAGAAATAGCCTTTAATTTCTATTTCTGCCTTATGGCCTTTTCAATAACCCCTTCCATAGTGGTTGGGTTGTGAACATCAACTTATCCCTCAATAATAGGATTCAATCCCATAATGAATTTTTGTATCCTGAAGTTCTCATCAGTTAGATACTGAGGTACATACTTGAGGAGTTTCATAAACCATTCCCAATACTTAGTTACTGTTAGCTTTTCTTGAGCTAAGTTCTGAAATTTAGTCATTTTCTAATCATAGTAAAGTTGTGGCAGCCATCGTCGGCTAAAATAACTTTTAAATTGATCCCAAGTGATGTTAGTTTCATCAATATTTAACTCAGCCTTACGGTTGTCCCACCATGAAGATGCTTCATGGGAAAGCTGATATGCTCCCCATATAGCCTTGGTTTCTTCTGAGAAGTTCCTTATTGCAAAGTACTTCTCCATTTCACTGAGCTAATTCTTAGTTCCATCTCCTAACGTGGTGCCATCAAACTTGGGTGGACTTATCCTTTTTATGTCATTAGTGAGTTGTACTACTAGTCTAGCCTTTTTGTTCTCAGGATGAACAGGTATGTTAACGTTATTATTATCAACACCCACTTTGGCATTTTCCCCTAGAGGTGGTTGATTATTGTTATCAGCTTATTCTTCCTCCTCATTTCCCATTACTTGTTGTTATAGCATAGCCAAACAATATCTTGTGTCCAACAGGGTAGCAAGGATCTCATCAAGTTTCTAGGTAGTTGCCACTCCTTCCTTAGGTGGAGGGTTATTTGCAACATTTCCTCTTGTTCTCACCATTTTCTTTTACAAGAAAATTAAGTTTGATCTGATTGTGGACACAATGGGTCCAAGAGCTGCAACCTTCAGCTCTGATACCAAGATGTAACATTCCCATTTTATGACTTTAGAAATAAGGGAAAAAAAAATTAATAAATAATGTTCTCTGTTCTAAATTCATAATTTAGAACACACATTCTTTATCAACCATTCATATAACAGATAACCATATGCAACTATAATGATGCATTGTGCTACCAATCTATTCATTTCATGACTTGGTATACTACTGATCTATTCATGTTTAACATAAAGTATTGAATACTTTTCCATATACTACGTATACTTGGTTCTCTTTCCCTGTTCAGGGTATTGAGTGATCTATCTAAGGAACCTATCTGAATGTTTGTTACCAATATTCATTTGCATCACGAACCTTATACTGGGTGGCATAGGACAATGCAACCAAAAACTTGTGATACTTTGGCCAAAGATTTCTAACATATTATTCGTATTACTATTCCTTTATGGAAAACTTGTTAATATGGAATACGTCCTTCACCCCACTCTATTGTTATCTAGCATGTCCTTTACTGACTCTCGTTAGTCCACTTGCATAAGGTTTAACCCTAGTTAGAGTTAACAACATATGCTATGATAGGGGGAGGCTCACTAAGACTTAGGGTAAGTTGGCATACTGGGTCAACCTAAGACAACTCCATGTGCCAAGGTATCCTGAGTTTTAGGGGGCTATCCCATATCTTAGACATGCTACTAAGTAGACCTAGAGAGAAACAAAGATCAAGTCCCATGTGTGTAGATCTAGATGATCAATGCAGAAGGGTGTTGCCACATGTTGACTGCATTTTTGTATCCTTAAGAAGATCCTAATATTCTTGAAGGTACAACCCTACAGTTGGCGTGTGTTAGCATCCTACAGAACAACCTCACCGAGATGTACATACCTCAAGGAGTTTAATATATATTTAATTAATTTGGATTAATAAAAACAGATTTCAATAACCTTGCCTAACCCTAATCCAACACTCCTTAAGTTTTTCTCTACAATAGATTCAACTGATTTTTAAAGAACTTTCTTAGCTTAAGATTTCATCTAATGTTATTTTCTGGACTCAACAACTGTCAACCATAACAGGATATCAACATCATAAGTTCCATTTATTGTGAATTTCATTCAAGGAAGTGTAACAATCCTCTAGGTTGTAACTAATTAGAATTTAATAAATGAAGTCTAATAATTAGAAATCACGTCTTCCATTTTATTTTCATTCTTAAGATAGAGGAAGAATATTCCTTTACATGATTAAGTGCTAGGGCCTAGCACCCCTAAAAATCATTACAAATTCAATAGTTATTACTGAATGTTCATTCCATATAATATTACTATATTGAATTTTTTAGTTATGACATCAAATTATGCAACTTAAGAAGTTGCATCCCATTTACGGAGATTAGTCCAATTCTCAAATTCAACTTATCTAAGAATACCCCATTAAGCATATAAATAATATGGTGTATAACAACAATATAAGATTCCATCTATGCAATGAGAGTACAAGATAATACACACACCCAAAGTAATAAATTCTCAACAAATAATTCATATATAAAACTTATACATTTAGGTATGCTACAAGACAATTGCCTTCATTACAAAGAATACTACATTTCTTTTTTTTCTGTACAATCTCAAGAATGATTAAGACTTCTTCGCAAAAATCAGACTTAAATCAGCCAATGGTCACATAAGTTTATGCCTTCCTTTTCACTTATAAAGTCCATCTGCAAAAATTGCTAACACGGGTCAGTTCAATGAACTGAGCATGATAAGCACTAAGCCTTAAAAAGAAGTTCCTCTAATAATTGTTCCATTAAAACAACTTTTCTTTAATGAGACAATTATTACATCAAATAATCAATAAATCAAAAGCAACGGAAAAGAATTGCATTTTAAACAATTGATTTAATTTCAAGAAAAGGACAGAATATAATCCACTATATCAACCTTACCAAAAAGAGTCTAATTGATCATATCAATTATCCTTAGGCAAAAAACATATCATAACATCTCATTGCTCCCAATTTTTCATAAAAGAAAACAACATTTATCTTTGCTTCAAGCCAAAGGAAGATTTTTAAGCATGGTTCATATTAGGATGACTCATCTAACTCCTAAAAAAAAAAAAAGAAGAATCTTTACAACAATTCCCAAACACAACACATCCGAGAAACAAAATAGACTCCAAACGTGTTTTACTATTTCTTTTAAAGGATATCTACCTTAAAAATTTCTAACATTTAAAATATTCATCAAAACAGAAAGCCATATTAATCCAAGAAGATAGAATACAAGAGACAAAACTTTCTCATCTCAAACGAAACAAGTAAATTCTTATCAAAAAAATAGTCTTCCGAAAAAGCTTACATTTTCCAGCTAATTAAAAACCGAATAATCTAATCTATTCCAACATCATTTCTACAAAATATTTGATCAAGGAATACCAAAAAATTCATGAAGAAATCTCCATTTTTAAAGAGAATCAAACCGAAAAGTTCAACCAGTAATCTATTCAATAGAAAGAAAGCACATTGTCATATTTCTTATACTTCTTTACTTTCAAGGAGCACGAGTTTCAATTCCATACACAAAATGAAATAAAAATAGCAGTCCCAAAAAAACTGTCAGTTCTAAAGGAATGACATTCCTTTCCTATATATAGTCACAAGGTGTATTTATAGTATCCATGAAGAGATAGAAAAACAACTGATCAGTAATTTTAACATGATCAAAAGTATCAACAACTCAGATTGAAATCCCATAGTCAGATTTAAATTTTGCATTACAAAAGGAATAACCGGTTTCTGATTCAATAAGTATTACAATACAAGAACTATTATAACAGAGTCAAGTAATCCCTCCATAACATTATAGAGTACCAATTTATTAAGTTCTTCTCATAAACAAAACCCATAACCTATTCTAAGAGATCTGAAGATACAAGTTTCCATGGAATCGAGGGGAAAAGAGTACCCTCAATTAAATGCCATTGACATCTCAGAAAAGAAGAAATTGTTCTTAAAATGAATTACTAAATTCATTCATCAAACAAGGACGTTTTTCGAAAAGATCTCTAAGAATTTTCCAAACAAATAAACAATTTATTCTCCCAGTTTTCTTTGAGCAAAGACTCGACAAAAGAGTAGTAAGTTTTAAAAGTTTATTACAAGTTGAACCCAACTCCAAACTACTAGAACAGAGTCGAAACAAAGTCCTAACTAGTTTAGAACTATTGAAATAACCAAATATGAATGTAATGAAAAACACAAACCTCCATTAACAATTAAGTATTCCACTAAATAAAACGTGGGCACAGAGCCACATATGGCATCAACAACAGTTCCGATTTATCCAAAAATACTAACACCAGGTCATAGCGACAAATGGCTCCAACAAGAGTTTGTATCAAAACATGAAGCCCAAATACTAGCTCCTATGGCCTCAATATTTCTACAAAGTTTAGAATCTACACAAATAATAGAATATTAGTGTCATGTATATTATGTATAGACATTAATAGTTCCAAATTTCCCCAAAACAAATAAAACATGTGTATAGAGCCACATACGGCTTCATTCATCAATCCCGGGTTACCCAAGGTTTCAATACTGGTTAGAATAACCAGAGGCTCCAACACAAATTAAAATCAAAACGTGAAACCAAATATTACCCCAAATAGAACTCATTTTATCTACAAAGTTCAAGCCCCAAAAATAAGTAATAACATACAAGTACAGTGTTCATTATGATCTATCATTATCATTAGAGATTAATATAAGGAAGTAAAACACAAGCACCGAGCTATATACAGACTTCAACAACATTCTAAAGATATCCAAGATTCCAACACAGTTCAGAATAACAAGAACCTCAATCAACAGTTATCACAAAACCAGAACCAAGTTCCAAATAAAAAATGAGATCGAATACAAGCTCTATTAAAACACAAGCTCAACACAAGCTCACGATAAAAAAAAAAACATAAATTTGAACAAGATCAAATAGAACCCAAAGTTCTCAAAAAACTCTGAACCATATCTAAATAGCAATGAAGATTATCTAAACAAAATACTTCAATTACCCGTTCCAGAATGAAGAAGCCGAGCTATAGAGATACATTTTTGCATGCATTCTCTTTTTTTTAAGAACTATACATGGTAAGTTCCCAACAGAACATGATTTACTAAGGATTAAAAACCAATATCACAATATTTAATAAACCCAATAAGAAAATAACCAAAAAAGATAAGAAAACCAAAAATCTCAAAAGAGAAGAATCATTTTAATGAAACATTTATAAGAAAGCATGAGATCTTAAATTTTAGAGCCTATCATGCCTGATAGTGCTTCTGTCAAATTGAATAGAACCTCCATCTAGGCTCACAACTTCTCCTCTTCTCCATGAAAGATAAAAAAAAATTATTCCTTTTCCACCATGCCTCTTATATCTTCCACGATCCGAAAATAGGTCAAAAATCTTAAGAACAACCATTACATGCAGTTCTATCTATTGGTTTGAAAACCAGAGAGCATGCAGAGAAAAAATCATGAAACATGCAAGGTGAAATGACCCCATACAAACTTGTTTGCATGCTTTCCAAAATGGTTTGAGCACAAAAACTAAAAACAATAAATTCCATTAATTCCTATTTTCCCACCTATCCTTCCTTTCCACCGCCCTCCAAGTTTATCTAATGCAAACTCAAATTTAATAAGGAATTCCATTTTAGTGAAGTTTCCACATAAGCCTCGGCCAAGTTAGGTAGCCCTTACCATAATTGGCGGTACCTCTATGCAATTAAAACCTTATACACAACTTAAATGCCTTGGAACTATCACCTGTGATACATGTGACCACCAATTCCCCCTTCATGCCCATTAGTTTAGGGTAGTCATAATTTCTTAGGTTAGATCTTAGATTAGCTTAGGCTAGATAACCTTAGGATATAACCCAATCCATAAGTCACCACCTTAGGTAGTTTCAACATAGGTTAGATTAATTCTAACACAATAGTTTTTATGAATTAGTTTAGATATAACCACATGGCATTAGGTTTTAGGATAATTCAAATAACTTAGTGACCTCTTCATATTACTTTGGTAAAAATATTAGGTTAGAATAAAATTTTAATTAACATAGCTAGATAATATATATTTCCTTACCTAGCTTAGGATTCAGTAGGACAGTCCCCTTTAGTTTTAGGAACCAGAATATTTCCTAAGCCGTGTGTAAGCTATAGTTCATTTGTGTCAGCATTGTCCTACCATGATCGAACTAAAAAGATCCAAACATAACATACGACTGAACAGAAACACATTCACATAATAATCAAAGAACTTGTAATCAATAAAAGTTCAATCATATGTCTTTTAATTCATGGAATGTCAATTTACCATTCGTTCAACAGAGTAGATTTTAAAACATTCCTTAGATCACTGAAATTGATCCAAGGATGAGTCAGATTAATAGATAAGTTTACAATTCTTAGACTAGATTGCAACTAACCTACAAGAAATGAAAAATGGGTTTAAGGAAGCCATTCCAATTCAGTCAAAGGATCTTAAGAATAGAAGATTATTTATCCATATCAAGCATGATCTCCAAAAATCAAAAGAACATATCTTTATAAGGAAAATAAAATGTCAACACTTGAAATGCAAAGGAGGAAAATAGCAACCATCAAGGGTGTTACACTCATTTTGTTTGTTGGTTAGGTTATCGACTTATGGGTGGAACTCAATAACTATTCCACTCAGACTCGGTTCTTCCACACATTGTTCTTCTATAAAAAACTATTTAGTCATTTTTATTACCTAAGAATAACCTTGTAATCCATTGCATGATGGCCTATCACCGAGCGTGTGCTGAGAGCTCACCCAAGGCATGCGTGGGCGCATAGCCCCTCCTTTATGTGAGAATTATGAAAAGAAGTTGTCATTGATGAAAAATTAAGTGCATAAAAGTAAATGATCAAGCATACATTCTGGAAACATAGGATGATTCATTACACCAACATACCCATTTAGATAACAAAATAAACATCATACATATAGTAGATATGATCCATGACATAAAGAAAATGGCACTAGGGTTTACACCCATGAACAATATACTTAGAACAAAACCATATATTCATGTTGAACATAGTTCAGTAACCACATTACATTCACAAGAGCCATAATAGACCAATATAGATATCTAAATCAAATATCAATAGTTCTAGGTATTCTCCCTTATTAAAATAATTTTGTAGACCCATCCCTCTAGATATGTTAACATTCCTATAGTCCTCTAATGAGACCCCCAATCCCTATAGCCTCCTAGTATTTCTGCAGACCTTGAAATTTCATCGTTCTATGATGATCCTAAAGCTTCCCCTCATTGACCCATATGGTAATGATCTCTCCAAAATGGTCCTCTCTAATTCCCTTTTGTTTTATTTGAGCATTTTTATAAATAGGTTTAGCACCCACCAACATGCCTTCCTCCAGGAGTAGATCAGTTTCCAAGTGTCAAGGTGGTCATCCAATGGAGAATTCTTCTTCTGATCCAAGCTCTCCACTTTCTATAATGATGTATTTTGAGAATGTTTCGTGTGTGGAATATTATTTTCTTGACTACCAAGTTGCCAGGATGACACCTTATCCACTCAGCATGCCTAGGAAGGTCACATTTTTCCTCAAGTGCCTCTTAAACAGCCGAATATGACTAAGTCCTAAAATTCTTTACTTTACCTTGCATGTGCACCATGATTTCTATTAAACCCTTATAAAACCCATGTTCTACACACTTTACCCCATGTGTCCATCCTCTTCACTTGTCCCATGCATGCATGTTCCCTTTGGGACTTAGTCAATATTATGAGGCCCAACATCACCCCACACTAAGCTTGTTCTTTTTCCTCAGAAATATCCTCTCCAAAGAATAAATAATGGTGAGACTTTGAATGGTTGGAATAAAGAATGAAAGAATGAATAATGAGAAATGGAAGAAATAAATAATGGAGGAATGAAGAAGAATTCGTTTATTTTTTAAGAATGAGTAGGAAATCCTTCCTCATATCTACCTCAATCTTCTCCCATGCATCCACCTCGCCCTGCACCTATTGACAGAGGTCACCTACTAAGGTTCTCACCTCTTTAAATCCTATTTCATCACCCTTAGCATTTAGCTTATCAAAATTGTTTTCCAATTACTTCCTGAGGTCATCCAGTGCATCCATCCTATGGGTGATCTAGGGATATAATTCCTTCAGCTAGTTTTTGATTGAGCCCCTCAGGGTCTCGATGGCTTCCAAATTATTCTCTACCTTGGCCAGGATCTTATCCCGCTATGACCTATTTTATTTATTCTTCTCCTAAAAATCATTGAGGTATGCCTCATGCGTAACAAATAGAATACTTACGACTCTATCCCTATCAATTTAATTATCATAATCAACCTCAACTATCTATGTGGTAGCTTTTACAGAGGTGAGGAGCTTAGTGTACCGAGTGATTATCTCCACAACCTTATATTTTTCCTCTTTCTCATGGCGTGCTAGTGCTTCCTCAGCCAATTCCAATGCGAGTGGATGCTTTTCCATTGTAAGGATGTGAGTTAAATATTTCAAACATTGTAAGGTTGATTCCTATTTATTCTCAGGAAGTGCTAGGTCCGGATGCTTTAAGACAATGGCATCCGTAATCATCTCAATTTTATTATATACCTCACACACATTTTCCTTTTCCTCCTTCAACTTGTGTTTTAACTATGTGTTTATTAGTTCCTCCTGCTTTAGATCCTTTCTCTTTTCAATGAGCTTATCCTTTTTATTCTCCAATTCTTCTTCTAGGAATATCACCATGTCATTCCTCCCAAAAAGTCTTACCTCAACATCAACTAAAACCTTGTTAAGCACATTAAAGAATTTCTCATCAAAAAACTACTGAGCATTCACCAGCAGGTTTATACCTTTGGTCTCCAATAAATTCATTAGAAACGCTTGGTTAAATTCAAACACAGGTTCATCGACATGGGACTCAAATGCCTAAGATAGCATTCTCCTGGTTCGTGGGTATGTGCCTTCTTATTCAAATGAAGATATTTCCAAGAGTTGGTATGTAGGCACGGTGCTTTGGAACCATGTGTACCATACCTTGTTTAGATCATGGATATAACCCATTCCCTTTCCCTATGCTACTACCACGTTCTTTTCTCATGTGCATGCTTCCTTTAGAAATATCACTTCTAAGATGAGATCTCCACCCATGCTTCCATACTCCTTTCCTACGCTCTCTTCTTCTTAAACATGAATTTTCAGTTTCATTGATTTTCTAAAGGTAATAGCCATAAAACCATACACATTCATGAAATTCCACAAACTAACGAAATGTTGTATTTAGAGTGTAGAATACATATCAATTTTTTTAAAAACAAATTGCGAAAAAAAAGGTCTTTTTCTTAATTTTATTCATACATTGTTTCTTATGTTATAAAAGAGGAATGACTGTCCCCGAGTGGTTTTTTTTAATGAAAATTTATTTTTTCACCATGAAATTTTAGATATATGTTCAAGATTTGAAATTTGAGGTGCTATCAAATTTTAATATTTTTTGGACTTATATTTTTTTTTAATTAATTATTTAGTAAAAATATTTTCAAATAAATGGTGTACAAATGTTTATGCCAATAAATTTTAAGATTTATATCGAAATTGAATTTTTTTTTCACAGGTAAGAAGAAGACTTCAATAAATAGTAATTTTAATTTTTTCAATTTTTTTTGATATTTTTTACTATTTTTCAAATTGGGTTGATTGTGTACGATCGATTGTCCTAAAATACCATATGTTAGAAAAATATAAAAAATAAATAGTAAAACATATTTTTTAAAAATGAAAATTATATTTTTAGAAAGCTAGTAAAATTCTGTATTTTATTCATTTGTTAACCCTAATTACGTGGCACCTAAGTGGCACATTTTGGCATAAAATTATCCTCCAAATGGATTTGGCGCCAAAATGTGCCACATAAGTGCCACATAGGGGGGGTTCGCACGAAGGGGGGTTCACATGAAGGGGGTTCGCGTCAAGGGGGTTCGCGTGAACCCCCCCTTCGCCCGAACCCCCCTGAACTCTAAATCCGCCGCCCAAAACTATATAAATATCTATATATAACTCTTTTCCGCCAATATTATTTGAATTCGAGGGGTTCGCGGGAAGGGGTGTTCGCGTGAACCCCCTTTCACACGAACTAGTTTCTTCATCCTACATGGCAGTTCAGGTGAAGGGGGTTCACGCGAAAGGGGTGTTCGCGCAAACACTCTTGATTTCTGATCCCGCCCAACTTGTTACTCACGTTTTTGGGACATGAAGTGGGACACAACATTGTGCTTTGACCCGAATCTCCTTGAGTATCTCATCCACTCTCTGCTCCACTTATTGCTCCACAAAATTCTCTATTATTCCCTCTACTTCTCTTTCTATGACCTCTTCTTTCTTCTCCTTAGTGAGGCTAGGGTCCTCTGATCCTTAGTATTTACTTATTCACTCTCCCCTTTTCCTTGAGTGCATTATTCTTCTCCATCCTTCCCCTCACTTCTTTCTTCCTCTGAGTTATGTACATTATACATGGGTGTTAAGCAAAAGATAATACTGAGAGGGGGGTGAATCAGTATTATGATATTATTTTAAATTTAACACTTAATCTCAGATCTGTAATCACAATTAATCAGTTTCACAGAGAATATATCAAAGTAATCAATGAATGCAAAGAAAACCAACAAACTGCAAATAGACACAGATTTACGTGGAAACCCTTTTGGGAGAAAACCATGGAGAAAATATTCTTTATTATATTTCTCAAATGTTTGTAGGCACCAACCTACGAGAGACACCAATCCCTAAATTACAATTTTTGTAGGCACCAACCTACAGGAGCACCAACCCCTTTTTTCTAAGCACCAACTCAACAAGAGACACGCATCTCTTCAAATATGAAGGCACCAACCTTCTTCACAAAAAAAAAACTATTTTCTATCTTTTATGTTGTTGTTGCTTCAACAAGTGATAGAACAAAACTGCTACTCAGAATATCCTTTTTTATTTATTTCAGTCCCTTCACATAAATAAATTGCTGAAAATTTTCATCAAAAATAAATCTACCCTTCACTCCTTTTTATTTCAGATTCTGCTCTTCCTTTTCTCTATTCACACAGCATATTCAATATGTGTGCTTTTTTAAAAATCAAATGATTCTATCTCCTTATATATCCTTCTCACATCCTTTCGAAAAGACACACCATTCTAACCAACACAACCTTTCCACTATTTAATTAACACAACTTAATTAAGTGCATTAGTTGGCTTAAAACCAAAAGTAATTAATGCAGCCCATAAAAATTATTAAATGCACATTAAACAATGCAATATACTCCATTAAATTTTCTGGCCCTTTCTTTAATAAAATTGTTGTCATCATTAATACGCTGCCAACCATCATTAAATCTTCTTTTTCACCATGAAATGTGGCATATGAATGCCTTAAAATGCTGATATATTTCTCATATGTACAACTATGTATATCTCTCTTATACCATGTAACAATACTTCTTGTCATGTAGTTAAACTTTCATTTTCAGCCTTTCTATACTGCTGGTTATTTCCCTTACTTTCTACCATTTCCATCAACATCCGTCAATAGTTCCGTCAACTTCCGTTGTCAACATCCGTCAATAGTTTTTTCAACTTCCGTTACACATTTCCATTAACCAAATACATCAATGATTAATCCTTTGATATCAGTGACAATATTTCCAACAATGGGATGGTCCTGACCCTCTTCATCCTTGTCATCATCTCTTTCACCCCTATAGGCCTCCAAGATCTTTGTCTCCTCCAAGTCTTCCATCCCCACTACCTTCTGCTTCTTCTTAACCAAGGATTCATCTTCTTCCTCAATAGGTGATTCCTTTCTAGGAGAATTTTCTTGTTCTAGAACCTCTTCCTCAGGTGTCTTTTCTTTTTCCTTGATGGGAGACATCTTCTTGCATGTGTATGTGCTTGGCTTGGCACCTGACTCTAGTGTCCCCACAGATTGTGTTGTCTACACACTTGGTGCTTTCTTCTCTGGTGTCTCTTTCTCCAGGGTCTCTTCCCTTTACCTCTTATTTTGTGTGTCCTTCTTCCTACTAATGGGATCCTATGGGATGGAGACATCATTCTCCAAGTAATCTGCCTTTTCATACTTGGGCCTAGTGCACAAGTATACTCTTGTTGTGGTCCTTCCAGCAATTAGCAACATCAAAGGTTTTGTCATGCACACTTCATGAGAGACATACTTCTCCACATAAGCATGCTTTTGTGGTATACGAGCTTCTTTATAAAATTGTGGTGGTCTTGGTCCACGTTGCTAAGGTTGAACCTTAGTTTTTTAGCTTCCTTGAAGTGGTTGACCACCACTTGGAAATACTATGCGGTGAAAGAGAAAGGTAGTTTGCACCATGGACTCTCGGTCCCATCCAATAGAGTTAGCCTTCCAATGCAAAAATATTGATAGATAACAAACTTAAATTCTCTATCTAGTAGTTTTGGCAACTGTTCTGGTATCCTCCACTCATCCTTGAATGCATAGTGCTTCATTTGTACCATTTCTCTAAGCATGCCTTATGGGTGGCCCTCATGGTATCACATGTGTATTTCTATAACCTCTTCGCGAGGGAAGGATATTCATCTAGATACTCCCATACAAACTTCTCTATCCCATCATGAAATCCAATTTCTAAGAAGACGATGGTGAGAAGAACATTTCAGAACATTATCTTCTCTCCTTCTTGCACAATGTTGATGATCTCTTCTGCAATATAGGTGGACAAGTTATATATGGTACCTTCTAAAAACTTTGGCATACATTTAACCAAACCTTGTTTATTTATGTCCACCTTTCTTTCCCATTCAAATTGGATACCAAGCACATGAATAATCTCATTACAGGGTCAGGGATATCTGAGATATCAAAGTAACATTAACCCTTTTTATAATCATATTCCTCCACAGTCCTCTTAATAGCCTCTTTATCCTCTAATTCATCATCTAACAAATCTCCTTCACATATAAGGTTGGTAAAATTAGAGATGAGATGGGGAATTATGTGCATTTTGTGCCTCACAAAGTAAAAGTAGTCCTCGTGCACGTGTGACATCAACCATTGGTATAACCACTCAAGCTTTCCAAAATAGGACAACTCAAATAGTTGCAGCAACCTGGAATTCTCCAATTTTACCTTCACCTCATCACTATACATTGGCATCCCCTCTGGTGTCCTCTTCTTTGTTAGACAAGCCAGTTATAACACCATTTCCTTTTCTATGGTACTTTTGGGATGATTATAGTCTGTCACAACCATCTTCCTCACATGGGATACCTATTATTTCCCAAGTAACACCCCATCTAGGTACTATATCTCTGCATACCATTATTCATTGAAACTAGTGGTGGTGGTTTGTTTTCCTTTTCCCTTTCCCTTCTTAGGTGAAACAATTGCCTTCTTTAACGCCATCTTCTTGATGGGTTAAAACAAATCTTCCTTGTTCCTCCTCACTCTTCTCAAATCTATGGCTCAACTTCATGAAAGAATCCTTCTACTCCCATGCCCTAGCTACAAAACCCTAACCTAGAAAACCCTTCCCTAAGATGGCATACTCTACTAAAACCTCCCTATACCTGTGTACTCCTTCCACTCTGGTTCACAGATTACCCTAGTCACACTCTTCATATTTTCACTCTTCTTTCTTCACACAAATATTTCTTTGTGGATGCCCTAGTTTGCAAGATCTCTTCAATCTCATAATAGCAAGGTAAATAATAATGTGTGTGACCCTTTACTTATAGATTTTTTCCTATCTCCCGTAATAAATGCTATGCTACGTATTAATGTACTCAGAATTAAATGCAAATTTTTCAACTAAATCCAATCTTATGATCTCTTTCCTACGCACCTAAACCTGTGTGAAAAACCTTACAACCTTCTAGAGTGCAAAAATTCTTAATGACTGAAGACTCTTACACACGTGATTGCAGCGCTGAAGGCACTTATTTTTTCCTTGACCTGATTTTTTTCCTCACCTACCTCATGTTGTTCCTACACTTTTCATCCTTTATACACAGTCTTTGTAAAGCCTTCCTGACACAAAAATTTCCCATCCATATTTTTCCATGCATATTTTCCTACTTTACGCGATTTTTATCTTTTAACTTAGGCCACTAAAACACAAATTTTACTTCTAGCCTCTATTTTACTTCACTCTACTCCACCCCACAGTAAATCAGATGCATGGCCCTCCGTGCATACACAACCCTTGAAAGTAATAATTGGTTACCCGTGCACAAGGTGCACAACAAGAACACAATAGAAAGGAACAAACAACAAGAAAGGAAAACACAAGGAAAATAAATGCATTATGGGAAATCCTAGGCTACCTGGTAATACTACCTTATTTATAAACACAATGAAGACTTATTTATATTAGGGATTCAGCCTACTATCATTGAAATGACTCAATAGTCTCATCTGATCCAGCACTTGTAACTCAAAAGCACCTAAATCAAGGATGTATGAGATGATGTATGGTCCCAACCAATTGAATTTCAACTTCCCAAGATGGTGCAAAAATTTAGAATCATATAACAGAGCCATCTACCCAACCTCAAATTATTATTTTTTAATATGAAGATCATGCCATACTTTTTTTCTTTCCTTCTCTATCTTTTGACTCCATCTAGCAAGTGATCTACATTCATCTAGATGCATTAACTTATTAATTATTTGATCGAGCACTTGTTCATCAACTAATCCTCCTATGTGCACTATACACAACTATGGTAGTAGAAATTCAACTGACAAAATAGCCTTTGCACCAAACACCAATTGAAACGGTGTGGCCTTATTCAACCTCTTGTAGGTTGCCATGTATGCCCATATAATGGATGATACCTTCTCATCCCAATATTGTCTGCTAACATCACACATCTTAGTTAATGTGTGAATTATTATCTTGTTAAATGATTTAGTAGTGATATTTGCTTGCAGGTGATAAGGGGTAGTCTTGTGATGGGCCACCATAAATTTTGTCAACAAAATCCAGACCATTTTATTCAGAAAATATGTACCCCTATAAATTTTTAAACTCAAGGGACATCCATACGTACTGATTATATTTTCCCATAGTAATATTGATTTTGTTGCTACTGTGTAATCCTTTGTATGCACTGTATTTTCCCATCTTTTCAAGAAATCAATGCAAGTGATGATTTAACTTGATCTAATCCTTCACACGGTAGGTGAAATTAGTCCTACAAATTCAATTGCCCACTTTTCAAATTGTTCAGTGATGGATATTGGTTGCAATGGCATTTCATCCCTCCTTCTAGGTTTTCCAAACCACTGGAAATGGTCACAAGCCTTGCAAAACTCAATACAATACTGGTAGATAATCTCCAGCCAAATTATTGTAAGTTGAATCTTCTGCATGGTTACATTTCCTACATAATATCCTCTTGCAATGCCATCATGTGCTTCCTCCATGATTACAATGCGCTCGTGTTTTGATATGCATCAGCATATAATGTCATCATGTCCGAACTTGTACAAATCTCCACTAATCAACATGTAAGGTGCGACATTTATAGCCAACTGATTTATCTTCAAATCCTTCATTCCGTCTGATATCAAACCCATTTTAAGAAATAATGAAATATCTTCTAAGTCATAGGGCGCATGCCGCAACCTAAATAGTTACGCATATGGAATGATATCTTCAATGCTTTACGTGTCCTCCCCTGATTCAATTCTTGATAAATGATAGGGTTCTAAATTACTGTTTCCTTATTTTACCACAACTGAAAAATAAAATTCTTGAAATAATAAGACCTGCTGGCATATGCACCCTTGTAGAACGGGTTTTTTTACCAAATACTTCAGTTTCATGTTATCTGTGTAGAATATGAATGGTGTCACCCATAGATACTTCATGAATTTATGCAACACATAGATCATTTAAAGTGCCTCGTACTCAGTAGTTGTGTAATTCTATTCTTCTGGTGTCAAATTCCTACTGGAAAAACACAAGGGGTGATAAAAAATCCCATCCCCAGGTTATGTTAGTACTTGTTGATCAAAGAACACTTGTATAAAATCACACAAGGAGTGCATGCAAGATAGAATGCCTGAAACCGAGGGTGTGGAAGGACAGGAAGAACCCACGTGAAGAAGGTAAGTTCAAATTAAAGGACTTATTTGATTTTGAGCATGAAGACCTATTTTTGGAAGATGGCGTGTGGACCAGATCAATGATGCAGAGATGTGTGCACCATGCATTTTCTATATTTGGAGAAATAGTTTGAAGTTTTTATGCATGGCCATAAGTTCAGAATAGAATTAACACTTCATTTAACTACAAGAGAACTATAGATAGCACACTTTCATGTGTGGATATGTTTGTAAATGGCGTGTGGCTATTAATAGCATGTGACCTAATTCTAGAATAGATAAGCGGTGAAGGGAAAGTCCCCACTATATATATGATGTTAGGTGCATAGTAGATGTATGTATTACAGAGAGTTGGATGTATAAATGTGTGAGATGTATGTATGTGTAACAAATAATATACACATATGACTGAATCACTGTATCAGTTACATACGTGCATTGGTATAGATTGGCAATACTATAAGGAGCTTCTGTATTTACTAATAGATGGAAGATAATAGCTGAATCTAAGTGTCATTCTATGTGTAGTTGAGTAGTGCATATTATTAATTCAATCATGATTACTATTTAAGCTTGTTCTTTCATAGATCTGAGGGTAGCATGCATTATAAATGATGGATTAGTTATGAATCTATATGTTTCTCCCTTCATCATGTTAGAATATAGTTACAAAACCCCTAAAGATGAACCTGGTACCTTTGCGTGCTTCGGGTGAGTGCTCAGTTTAGGCTGAGTGATGTGTAAGTGTGACTAGGGTGTTATCTGGTAAATTCTAGGTTGCATCATTGGTTCCATTGTCGGGACCTTTTTTTCAGTTGTTTTCAGGATGGTTCGTGATGAAGATGTATCGGTTAACTCTAGCAAGTATTGACGAATGGATACATGATTTGGAGGAAGAATATGCATGATGATTCAGTAGTGGATCTAAGTTTAACACATGCACTTGGGTAGAACAGAACCTGTATGATAGCTTATATAAGAGCTTTTTCACTATATTTCCAGAAGAACTATACGAGTGGCTTAATGCTTATGCATCTCAGCGAAATTAGAGGTATCACACACTTGTCTTGACACAGGAAGAATTTTAGGCCCTATATGATGCTAATCTAATCTGGAATGATGCAGTGGATACGTGGTTTTGTGGTGTTCTAAACAGTTAAATTATGGAATATTCAATTTCGATGTACTCTTTCCTAGAGGTAGCTAAATTCTGATTTTTGTGGTATCTAAGAGGAACATATTTTCACAGTATTGCACTGGATATCAAGATCTTAATGGTAACTTTGAACTTGGAGAATAAACTACTGGCTAACTAAACTTCAGCATGTGTAAGGGTAGGAACAAGTTTGGTTTAAGAGGGAAGACCTAACGGCAGATAAATAGAGAGAGGAATGGTGGCTTAAGTATAATGAGGCATGTAAGAGGGAGATAGAGAAGTAACATTCTGTTGCAAAGAGTATGGCATGGAGGAGAGAGATGGCTCGTGAAGGATTTATAGTTCATGTAGAATACATGGAGCCAGAGCATCAAGAACTCCTCCATCTTGGAAAGCATGATAGAGATCCCTTCTCGGCCTCACATGGAAGTGCGCTAGAAGAGACTACTTGGGAAAAAATCACACATCTTAATCCACCTAGTAACCTAGCCTTTGCGGATGGTTTTTTAGTATCTAGTATGACATGTAACCAATAAATTAACTTGGGAAGTAGGAAAGCTAGAGTAAGTTAGGGATTAAGTACATCAATGGCAGAACAGACGGATTCAATGTCATTTGGAGGAGCGTTCTTAGGCACATCATCCACACAAAATATGAGCACACAAAATGTTTGATTCACCTCTGGAAGTGGAACTACCTCACAGATTGTAGGGGTACAATGTAGTACTATTG
Organism: Taxus chinensis; assembly: GCA_019776745.2. Taxonomy (NCBI): domain Eukaryota; kingdom Viridiplantae; phylum Streptophyta; class Pinopsida; order Cupressales; family Taxaceae; genus Taxus; species Taxus chinensis. Next base: position 409,945,482 of record CM034151.1, read on the forward strand.
TCAGAGCATAGGGGAGTACATCTACAAACCCTATTCCAACTACAGGTGGCGGATCAAGAGGTATAAGTGGTTCTAGTTCCAGTGGGTCTAGTGGTTTTGGAGGTAGAGGGAACACAAGAGGTTCTAGATCATGTGGTCAAGGTCCGCAACAACCATAGAATATATATATATGGAGATGTCTCTTCATCTCCTAGAGTATAGAGGTATCAAGGATGTTACCGAACATGTGCATATGTGTGAAATCTTGTGGTACACTAAAGGGACTATAGCTACTAAGTGAAAGGAAAGTCAATTTGTAACTACATTATAGGGGCACACACACAGCTGGTATAGGAAATTTGACCCTGATCAAACTTGTGTGGATTATGCAGCATATAGAGATGCTTTCTTGAAAGAGTTCCATATCCTTGAGTTTGAGTAGAAGAGTATAAGTGCGCTCAAAGATATCAAGCAAGGAACTATTGAGAGTGTACGTGAGTATTGTGCTCATTTTAATATGCTTCTATCTAAGCTATCTTATGATATTCACGTTATCCAACATGCAAAATGGTTCGTTGGAGGTTGATTACACCTTTTAGAAGGGCAATGTCACATAAGACATACACTGATCCGCATGAAGCACTAGAAGTAACTTTTCTTGCTGAGGTAGTTGGAAGCATTGACACTTGCATTAGTCCATTCCTAGAGGCACAAATTGCAGCTATGACAAAGCAGCTAGAGAAGATATCAAAATTTGGTGTATAGATTGTCAAGTGGAAGGTCGCACCAAGGATAGTTTCCCTCACAGATCTATACGCTCATTACTATTGGACTGTAAAATTTGTCATTTGAATCATGATGATAGTCACTGTCCTTTGTTATAATGTGCAATAAGGAAGAATGTAACTTGATTTTGTAAGATTTATAGGTCCACAGCCCATGATACTAAGGATTATTAGTTGATTGGTCAGATCCAAGATCCTATAGACATTGGAGTATGACAAACAAGTATAAAAAATAATTCTAAGCGTAGGAATGAGCACCAGGATTGGGATCATAATCAAACATGCTATAACAGGAATGAGGGGAGTTTTGAAGGATGTCATGGAAGGGAACATGGATATCGTGGTGGGTATGGAGGATGAGCCCATGGAGGAGGAAGAGGAGAGTTCCCTCATGGAACATGTTATACATGTGGATCTCCTGACCACTATAGGCAAGAATGTCCTCATAATATTGCATGTTCTTTCTGTGGGAAGAACCATAGCTATGAAGAGTGCCTAGATTTATATGAGCATCTGAGTAAGCAGCATAAGAATGAAAACAAAGGTGTCGGGATGGTTAGAATCCAATGCGCTGTAGAAGATCAATGGATTCCTGAGATAGGAGAAGGACATGAGGCATTGACAGTGAAGATTACTACATGCGCTAAAGCAACACATGCGAGAGAGGCATTGAACCAGAAGTCTATGATCACCAATGAGGAGGTTTTACATGCGAGGTACCCAAATTCTTCTCATCAGAAGGAAGTTTTCCAGGATACCATGGAAGTGCTAAGGAATATTCAGGGTGAGATACATTACCTAAAGGAGAAAACGAAAGCATAGACAGTAAAAACTGATATTGATGATCTACGAGAGGTGTGTAAGATGTTGCACCGGTAGAACATTATTTCACTATTAGGAAGTTGGTTAAAATGGAACACTCTACGCGTAAGTCTTGAGACTGGACGAAATTTTTTGCACGTAAATATTCCCCTTGATAGCATTAACTATGGAAAAGAAATTACTCTGAATGTTGTTGTGGATGGGTGGCTTTTGAGTAACATATTGATCGATATAGGTGTGGAAGTAAATGTGCTGACATTAGATGCATGGGTACAAATGGGGAGGCCTCCATTGTAGCCATCATATAATGTGTTATTCATGGCAAACTAGACTAAGGCCACTCCCATAGGAGTATTGAAAGATGCATCTATAACTATACAAGGGGCCAAGTTCACTGGGGATTTTGAGGTATTAGCACTTATAGAAGTAGAAAATTTTCTAGCTCTGCTTGGACGCCCTTAGTGTTATGTGAATAATGCTGACCTGAGATTCAATAAGGGGTATATCAACTTTGAAAACAAGGAGGAAAGGGTTGTGATAAATTTGATAGATGGGAAGTCTATACCCTATGTTGAGCCTCTAACAAAGTCTATGTATGCACTATTTAGGACCAAAAGGTCAATGAGCCATCCAAAGAAGGCATCCTATAGTGGGAGGATTCTCATTTTATTAGTGATACTACGAGTATTGCTTGTGAAAATTGGGTTCATGGTACATATGAGTTAGTAGGTCACGAGATGAAAAGCGTGGTTGCATGCAAGAATGGATTTTGTTCAATTCAATGGATAGGTAGCACACTACCTTGGTATATAGGGATAGATGATATTCCTACCTTTCAGAAGGCCATGGAAAAATAGTGGGCGGATAAAGTTACAAGGAGAGATATGTTAGTATATACACCGCGGGGGAGATCAACACGCTTGTTTGGTAGTCCACAGAGATAATCTTATAAACTGGGAAGAGATTGGAATAGATTTTTCTACTAGGTTTATAAGGAACAATGGACGTATGTAAATCTACACTTATCATGATGATAAACTTGTTCAGCATCACATTCAGCAGTGTGAGAGACTCTAGATAGTTGGACATGAAGCATTACCACCTTCACTGTAGGTGCATAGATTTTATTCCATGCTATAAGGATGTGTACGCGCTTGGTATGTATATGTAGAATTACATTGAGAAACTAGAAACTAGAAATATTTGACTACAGGTATGATCCTGACTTTTGACTACTTATCGACTAAACCTCCTGTAGTAGAGGCATTAAAATTTGTCAAGAACTTAACTATGGGAGATAGTGCATAAGCAGAAGATTATATTCAAGAATTGTTTGGTGAGGTAGAGTTTGAATCATGTTTTAAACAAGAAGAAGAAATGGACTCCATACTACTTGAACACACTTGCCTTAAGAAAGAGAAAGGAAAGATGGTTTACGTCATGGATGACAAGGAAGTTGGAACCTGGATACTACACATTCACACAGGGTGCGCGAGGTATTGGAAAGTGTAGACAGGGATACACGTGCCTACCATGAACCCATGAAGACAAAGAAGGTGAATATAGGTTTAGAGGCTGGGCCTAAGGAGGCCATAATTGGAGATTACTGGTCAGACTCAGAGGTAGAAAATATCATCGAGTTACTCAGGAATTATCAGGACTTATTCCCTCAAGGATATCATGAACTTAAAGGCGTGCATGAATCACTTGGGAAAATGAATATCAAACTTAAGTACAGTGCACAGCTAGTTAGAAATAGACCTTACAGAATGAATCCTAATTTACAAGAAAAGGTGAAAGAAGAAATTGATAAAATGTTGAAATCTTGAATTATCAAGCTCCTTGATGAGTCAGAATGGGTTAGCCCAATGGTGATCAATATCAAGAAGGACTGATGTATTAGGAAATGTGTGGACTACAGGGAGATTAATGCTACATGCATCACAGATCCATTCCCTACGCCATTCACTGAGGAAATACTAGGAGTTGTAGGGCGCGAAATATATTCCTTCACAGATGGATTTTTTGGGTATCATCAAGTTAGGATTGCTCAGGAGGATCAAGAAAAGACAACATTTATGACTGAATGGGGAATTTTTTATACTGTGATGCCCTTTGGATTGAAAAATGTGCCTGATGTATTCTCACGCATAGTTATTCAGGCATTCAAGGATTTTATTCACAACTTCATATAGGTCTACCTAGATGATTGGATAGTATATGGGCTTGTGAGAGATCATTGTGACAATCTACGCTTAATGTTTGAACGATGTAGAAAATTGAGTATCGCTTTGAGTATCAAGAAGTACATATTTTCTACACCTTTTGGGATATTGTTAGGACATAATATGCAAGGAAGGTTTGCTAGTTGATCCAGCCAAGGTTGCTGTCATTTTAGGCCTGGAAGTGCCTACCAGTGAAAGTGATGTGCATGGATTTTTTGGTCATACAGGATATTATAGAAAATTCATAAAAGGGTATGCCAAAAGTACTACACCCTTGGAAGAATTACTGAAGGGAAAATGTATATTTTATTAGGGAGAACCACAGTAGCATGCATTTGAGATATTAAAAGAGAAACTTACTACTGCGCCCATTCTATGCTTTCCCTCATGGGATAAACCATTTCATGTGCATGTGGACATTTCAGGCATGGCCATTAGCACTATGTTAGCTCAACTTGGCAAAGGTATTATATATCATCCAATTTGTTTTTCTAGTAGGAAGCTGACTCTTGTTGAACGAAATTATAAAAATATAGTGTGCGAAGATTTTTCAATGATCTATGCATTGTACAAGTTTCGATAGTAATTTTTAGCAACACCATTTTTGTTTTATACAGATCACATGGCATTGAAGTACTTGGTAAACAAGCCCATCTTACAGGGGCACATATGTAGATGGGTGCTCTTATTTCAAGAGTTTGAATTCATACTTGTGGTGAAGCCAGGGAAAAGAAATTATAGACCTGATCATTTATCTAGAATCAATTCAGGAGAGGATGCACAGACAATTGAAGAAACAATGTCAGATGCATAGTTATATAAGTTATAATGCATTCCCATGGAATTATAAGACATTGTTTTCTTTCTATGAACATGTATGTCACGAGAAGGAATGAACGCATTAGAAAAGAAGAAGCTTGCTATACGTGTGGCACTGTTTATGTTAATCATTGGTGACCTCTACAAACTAGGTAGAGATGAAGTATTACGTTGTTGTGTAATAGAGCATGAGCATAAGGATATTATGGATGAATCTCATGGTGGTATTGCAGAAGGCCATTATGCAAGTGATGAGACTACCTAGAAGATCCTACTTGCTAGATTATGGTGGGAGACATTGTATAAGAACTGTAAAGAATATTGTAGGGTGTGTGATCATTGTCAACACCTAGGAAAACCAGGGAAAAGAGATGAGATGCCTTTGAGACTGATTACTAGTGCCAAAATATTTTAGAAATGGCCCATTGATTTTATAGGACCTATTTCGCCAGCTGTGCCCAGGACTGGATTGTTCTATATCATTACTTGCATAGATTATCTCATGCGATGGGCATAAGTAGCACCTACCAAAGACTGTATAATAGCTACAACAACTAGATTTCTATGGGAGAATGTTCTTACAAGATATGGATGTCCCTTAAACTTGATAAGTGATAGTGGTACACATTTTTTGAATGAGACAATTAGGATCCTATTAGTTGATTTTATGGTTGCATACCATAAAACTACACCTTATCATCCTCAGGTAAATGGAAATGTTGAGGCCTTCAACAATATTTTGAGCCAGACTTTGAAAAAACTTTATGATGTTGGAATAAATAATTGGGATGACAAAGTATCAGTTGTTCTTTGGGCATATAGAACAACTTACAAGATATTGACCAAAGCCACACCGTTTTAATTGGTGTTTGGCATATAATTTGTTCTCCCTATAGAATTTATGTTATCTTCTTTTTGCATTGCATGTGCTAGAGGTCTAGCTGATGAACAAGATCTAGAAGAGTGTATCAAAAATATGGTTCAACTGGATGAGTGCCAATCCATAGCACGATGGAGTCAGAAGCAGGAAAAGGCCAGGAAGAAGGCATGACATGACAAAAACATAAGGTATAAGAAGTTTAAGATTGGACAAATGGTACTTCTTTATGACTCAAAGTTCTTGTGCCATCTATGCAAGCTCAAATTACATTGGTTGGGGCCATATGTTATCACTTCTATACTTAAATCAGGTGCTTGCTAATTAAAATCACTTGATGGAACACAACTACCAAGTTACTTTAACAAGAGTAGGCTGAAGCCCTACTATAAATAAGTCTTCTTGGTGTTTGTAATAAGATAGTATTTCCATTTAGTTTAGATTTTCAATTATTTATTTCCTTAATGTATTTACCTCATTGTCATTATGCATTGTCAATTTAGTTGTTGGTCTTGTGTAATACGTGCGCTTTCCTACTTGAAGCTAATTACAGTATGAAGAATGTTTATGCACAAAGGACTGCACATACTTTTCATGTGGGGTGGTTGTAGTTGTCCAAGAAAAAGACTGTGGGATTTGAAAGGTGAAAGGAATAAGCTACTACGGGTGTGCTTTAAGTCAAAAGAAGACTGCTTCTCAAAAGTGACAAAAGTTACAAAGGATGGATATGAATGAAAGAAAGGTATAACACAAGGTAAGCAGAGGCCATTTTAGCTACTAGAAGAAGGTACAATGATGAGGTACGCGAGTGCAGGAACACGTGCTAAAGAGAATTCTGTGACCAAAGGGTAGGAAGGCACGCTAGAAGGTTATAACTGGGCACGAATATGTACCAAACAGAATAAATGGATTTGGTCAATGAATGAGGGGATATTTGGTTGGTGAAGGAGGAATAAATGCATCAAAATTTGAAAAAATTATATAAGGATGGGATGTGGATTCATTTTTACCATTGCAACTAAGAGAATTTGAAGAAAGAGCCAAGTTTGAAGAGACAAGTGATCGAATTAGGGCGCAAAGGGTGTGAAACCAAGAGTGACAACTAGATATATGTGACAAGAAGCTTGTGTCCTTGGTGGTGAAGGGTTTGAGTGAAGCAGAGAGATAGAAAAGAGTTAGGTTAAAAATTTTCCACCTAGGGAATAATTGAATCGAGCTAGGGTTTGATTCACAGAGTTACAAAGTTGAAGAGTATACTTTTTAAAGCTAGAAATGGCACCAAAGAAGGCATCTGCAGTAGCAGTAAAAGGAAAGAAGAAGGTAGTCATTGAGGAAGAAGAGATGGCACCCGAAATCCATTTTTTAGAGATGCAATACCTAGAAGGAGTCATCATTGGCCAATAATGGGATTTACCCATCCAAAAGAGAAAAGTAAGTGAATAAAATCACATGACTCTAGAGAAAAAGAAGGATCTCGAGTCTTTGCTCACTACTACAATGAACAAGCACACAACAGATGACATGTCAGTGTATGACAATGTAGGCGAGAAGCTCCTGAAGAGAATTGGGGTCTACTAGTTATATGAGCTTCCGTATTTTGGAAAGTATGAGCCCTTGTATCAGTGGCTCTTAAGTAGGGTACATGAAGACTTCTTCTACTTTGTAGGATGTAGAGTTAGAATTTGATTTGCGCTAGTCTCATAAGTTACAGGTCTAAAGGCCACAGAAGAAGACATAAAAGGTGACCTTGCAGATAAAGTTGTGATTGTAAAGACAAAATAGGAGTTGGGGTACCTGAAGGGTCCACGCGGAATGGACATAGATAAATTAAAGAACTATCTAGTTGTACAAGTTAAATGATCAGGAGCGGTGGTCACAAGTGAATACTATGTGGTTACATGTGGTGCGTAAGCTATCAGAAGGGATAATCTACAACATTGTAGGCTATATTGCAGATAAAATAGTCAAAGAAGCACACATAGGAGGGAATATCAGCTTTGGGGCTATTCTACTATCATGGGTATACATGGAGATCAAATTACCAGATGGACCAAAGGAGAAAGTATGGGAATACCCCATGGAGAACAAGTCCCCAGCTGAAAGATTTAGTAAATACCTATGCAAGGGGACCATGATAGATGATGTAAAGCAGAGGGTGGAGAAGTGGTATGACAAGCTCTGTGCAGCATTTGGGGAAGATTGGCACATCCCAAAGGACCTACCAGCAATGGTAGGGAAACAAGTTCATTTTTTTTGTATATGGGCGCTTCCCAATGAAAGATGGATTCTGGATCCCTTGGTGTAAGTTGTCTTACGCATTTACTACAAGGTATTTTCAAGCATTTGTTCATAGATTTATAGACACGTGCTGATAGTTCTTCAACGTAGATAAGGTAGACTGCGACTACCATAAATTGAGGAAGAATTATGTGTATCTTGGAAGAAGCACTTATATAGAGAGAATCATTTCAGAGGTTATGAATATCAAACCAATAATTTTGGCTATAGTAGATGTGGGGGAAGCATTGGTGTATCTCCAGCTGTAGCCAAAGATGGATAATAACAAATATGTGGAAGTTGAGTTCGCACTCCCAGCACCACCAAATAGAAAGCATACATTGGAGAACATTCCAACACCTGAGCCCACAAAGCCAATTGAAGTTCCAGATGAGGAGGAGGAGCACAAAGATAGTGGTGGTCTGGAGCATGGGGGTAGGATACATCCTACAAGTTAGAGTGAAGCTAAGCACGCCATTACCCCACCTCATGCATAAGAGGGATATGAAGAGGACTTGAATGTAGTCTAAGGGGAGCACAGGTTTAAAAGGGTATTTAGCAGAATAAGGACCCAAGGTGATACTCCAACCATTGTGTGCAAATCACCCAGAATCTCTCCATAGAAGGAGGTGACCACGTAGAGAAGGGCGAAGTTGAAGTTGAGTGAGGAGGTGGAAGGTTCAGAGGAAAGAGTTCCTAATTCTCCTACAATTCTAGAGGACACATAAGAACAGGGTGAGGCATCGAAGGAAAAATAAGAGGAAGATAAAATACCAAAGGAGATAGCTTCAGAAGATATTAAGCACATGGAGACACAAGTCCCAAATTTGGAGGCTAAAGTTCCTTTGTAACAAAGGTCTAAAAGGAAAAGTGGAGAGAACATTCCACTAGCCATGGGGTATGTAGAGGATGCAAGAAAAATTGTCTGTGCCCGCTTCCAGAGAACGATAACACAGGAAGGATTTATTCAGCTGGGAGTTAATGGATGAGGATATGACAACTGTGTGCACTAGGAAGCAATAATCATGGTCGATGCACACCCACATGGATGAGCCTGACTTTGATGTGTGCAAAGATTCATGCATTTCAAGACGACTGAAGAAGGTGCCTCAAGCTACACACATGATGGTAAAGCCTACTGTCATGTCAGATGAGCAGATCAACAATGCACTGGTGAAATTTTATGCTAAGGTGGCTAGAAGAAACATGGACAAAGCTGCCATGATCAAAGTGGTGCATGAAGATTTTAAGACAAAGGATGCAAAGATAGTGTGCATAACACGGAAAAAGGAATTTATGCAAAAGAAGAATGAGGTGTTCATAAGCATCGTAGAGGAGATTAGGAATAATGTAATCAAAGCAAGGCCACACTTGGAGGCCAAGGTACCACAGAAATTTCCTTTAGCGATACACTAGGTGGGAAAGTTGGCGGACTTGGTACTCAAGGATGAAACCCTACGTATACAAGGGCCGGAACGATCTGAACAAGATGTCGATTGAGAGAAAGCATTTGTGATGAGAAAAATTACATTTTTTGAAGGGTTGTTGCAAGCATTACAGGAAGTATTGAAGAAAGTAGTCCAGGATTTAAATGTATGCACAACTCCAGAGGCTTTTATCAACATCAAGACCCTTGAAGAGAATAATGAGGTCTAGAAAGCAATGAAAGATGAGACATTGGGCCACGCAGAAAGGTTGTCAATGGTTAAATAGAAGCACGAGGCCTTGGCAGTAGCACCAGAGCCACACAAGACTCAGTTGGAAGATCTTGGAAAGATGATTGTGTAGAAGATGGACCTTTTAGAAGGAATAATGACATCAATGTCCAGTGTTGTGTTGGTTCTAAAAAATGAGAATGGATATATTGCGAGGGATGAGTTGGATTCCATTGCTATGGACATCCCAGAAATATTACAGCAAAAACTCACTGACTGGTAGGCATCAGAGGCTAAAATAAAGGAGGAGTATCTATAGTTGATACTAAAAATTGATACAGAGGAGGTTGCCTAATAACGTCATAAAAATTCTTTATTTATCCACATTATTTCATTCTTATTCTTTCCTTCAATTTTTTGAGATACCCATTGTCAGGACAACAATGAGATTAGTGTGGGGTAATGTTGATCAAAGAATAATTGTCTAAAATCACACAAGGAGTCCAGGCAGGATAGAAGGCCCAGAACCAAGAGCACAGAAGGACAGAAAGGACCTACGTGTGGAAGACAAGTTCTAATTTTAGGACTAAACCAATTTTGAGGATAAAGACCTATTTTTGGAAGATGGCGTATGGACCACATCAATGATGCAGATATGGGAGTGCCATTCATTATCTATATTTGGAGAAACAGTTCAAATCGTTTATGCATGGAGATAAGATGAGAATAGAATTTACACTTAAGTTAACTACAAGAGAACTATAGATAGCACACTTGAAAGTGTGGTTATGTTTGTAAATGGTGTGTGGATATTAATAGCATGCAACCTATTTCTGGAATAGATAAGTGGTGAAGGGAAATTCCCCACCCTATATATATGATGTTAGGTGCATAGTAGATGTATGTATTACAGAGAGCTAGATGTATAAATGTGTGAGATGTATGTATGTGTAACATAGAATATACACATATGACTAAATCATTGTATCAGTTCCATACGCGCATTAATATAGATTGACAATACTGTAAGGAGATTTTTCATTTACTAATAGATGGAAGATATTGGCTAAATCTAAGTGTCAATCTATGTGTAGCTGAGTAGTGCATGTTATTAATTCAATCATGATTACTATTTAAGATTGTTCTTTCATAGATCTGAGGGTAGTATGCATTATAGAATGATGGAGTAGTTATGAATCTATATGTTTCTCCCATCATCATGTTAGCATCCTGTTATAGCAACCCTAAAGAGGGACTTGGTACCTTTATGTGCTTCAGGTGAGCACTCAGTCTAGGCTGAGTGATGTGACAATGCAACTAGGGTGTTATCTGGTAAATTCTAGGTTGCATCAGTACTGCTCTAATGGTTGTTCTTGAGGCATCAACATGCACATGGAAAGGATTATCCTAAGAAGGGAAGCAAAATATGGGTGCAGTAATAAGCTTATCCTTCAATGTGTCAAACACCCTTTGTTGTTCCCCTCCCTAGTGAAATACACTCTTGTGTTTAAGAAATTCCTCCAAGGGCACGACAATATTGGCATATTCGTTAATAAATTTTCTATATTATCCTGTATGCCCAAGGAATCCATGCACTGCGCTCTGAATAGTAGGCTCCCCTAATCCCACAATAACTGCAACTTTTACATGATCCACCAGCAAGCCTTCCATACATATAATATGCCCCAGAAGGGTTCCAAATGGAGTAGAAAAGACACATTTCTTAATGTTGAGGGATATCCTCAACTACTGACATATTTCAAACATCAACCTCAAATTTTCACAATGGTCTTTCACTATCCCATACACAATCCATTCATCCAGGTATACCTAAAGAAATTTATGAATGAAGTCCTGGAAGGCTTGTACCATGATGTGTGAGAATACAACAGGCACATTATTTAGCCCAAAAGGCATGACCATGTAGGAAATACTTCCCCATTCAGTGGTGAAATTTGTCTTCTCCTAGTCTTCCTTTTTAATTCTAACTTGGTGGTACCCTGGGAACCCATCCGTGAAAGAATAGACCTCACGCCTGGGTACTCGTTCTAGAATTTCTTCAGTGAAGGTGGTTGGAAAAGTGTCAATGACACACACTACATTCAATTCCCTATAATCAACATAGATCCTTATCCTCCCATCCTTCCTAATTATTATGACCATTAGAATCACCCATTCTAATTCCTCAATGGCCTCAATAATTCCTAATGTGATCATCTTTTCTATCTCCTCCTTGACTCATACACTTAAATTTAGATTCATCTGATAAGGTCTCTTTTGAATCGAGCAAGAACCTTCCTTCAAATTGATCCTCATTTCCCTCAAGGAGTGGTGAATGTATTTGATCTCATGGTACCCATGTGGGAACAATTCCTAAATTTCATGCAAAATATCAATGATCTTAGAAAATTATTTCTTCGACAAATAATCCCTAATGGTATATTCCTTAGGTTCTACCTCTAAACTAATGTTAACCTTTTTTATCTTCAAGGGTTCATGGTAGGTCTGCACTCAATCATCAGTACTATCCCTAACTTTGTGCGTACCTTCACATTGGTTAACATCTAGACTCTCCATTTCTTCACAATTTATCACATAGACCATTTTACCTTTTTCCTTTTCCATGCACGTGTTCTAAAGCTGCGTCTCTTCTGATTCTTCCTCATAAAAATGCATCTCCAAACTAGGTTCACCTAATAGCTCAAGTATCCTATCTTCTTCCATAACACTATCTCCCATTGTAAGGTGCTTGACCACTTTCAATGCCTTATCCATTGATGGCTTTATACTTAGATAATCGAAAGCTTGAATGATATTAGTCGCCAACTCCTGCCAATTCCCTTTCTGATGGCACATCTTTGATTGAATTTACCATGCACCTGCAGAACCTTGTAAGGTGGAATACAACTTATGCACCCATAAAGAAGGTGGTAAATCTTATGCACCTTTTATCTAGGCCTTCTCACATACTTGTATATGACACGAGGAGGGTTATTTTACATGGTAGTATTGTACGACAGTGGGTGAATTGTTTTAGGAAAACCTAACAGAGAACGTGGTTCTCACCTCGCGCCATTCTCAAAGGATCTCATGATGTGTCACCCACCAATGTGATGTGGTCCCAAGAAGGTTATAAATAAGTATACCTCTTCTTTCATTTTCATTTTTCCATTGAGCCTCTATTTCTCATAATAAATCATTAGGGTTAGCTCCTCTAGAGTAACTTGGTAACTTCTTCCCTTCTTGGTGTTTTACCAAGCAAACTTTAGTTACCCTTGTCATCGATCCTCTCAACTATTTCCCAATTAATTCATAATTCCTGTGTGCCCAATTATCAAATTTTATCCTAGTTGTATCACTCATAGACTAAGCATCTTCAAACTATAAAACTCCTTTTGTAGGATGAATTACCTCAGGGTCTCTAATAGAGAACACATAGATTCTATCAAGGACTTCTTCTCCCAAGGGATCAGTATAGGGTGTTGATTTCCCATTTCTCAAGGGGATGATGACCCATTCCTCCTTGTTCTCAAAGCTTATATATCCCTTGTTAAACTGTAGGTCAGCATTGTTTTTGTAACACTAGGGGCACCCAAGCAATGTTGGAAAGTTATATTCCTCGGCTAATGCCAAGACTTCAAAGTCTCCAGAGAACTTGGCCCCTTGAATAGTGATAACCACATTCTTAAAGAAACCAATAGGAATTGTCTTTGATTTGTTCACCATATACACCACATTCAAAGATGGTTGTAATGGGGGCCTTCCCATTTGATGTCATGCATTCAAGGTGATAACATTGACTTTCATGCCCATATCGATTAGAGTATTTCTCAGAAGAAAACAATCTACAACAACATTTAAAGTGATTTATTTTTCATAATAAAGGTTGTAGGGAGGGAGGTTAGCATACAAAACATTCCTCTCACGCTCTCCTCTAGCACATGTTACCTTCTCCTGTAACCATTCCCCTAGTAAGGGAATGATATTATCCTATCTTAACATCTTACATACTTATCTAACCTCACCTAGATCCTTCTGTGGAGCATCAACATTATTCCTTTTCTCTGATTACCTTGAATTCTCCTTCAGACACTAGATCTCACCTTATAGACTTTGAATCACATCCATAGTCTCTTGATACACCTATTTTTGATGAGTAGGGTCCAAATAATTCCCATGTACCACTTCTCCCCTTGTAACCAGGATTATTTGTCTTGGTATCTCCCTAACGTGTGTGGCCTCTGCTCGCATTGTCACCAGTACAAGCTCTAGTCCTGACTCACGTGCCACTCTTGGCATCCACTGTGGGTTGGCATTATTTATGCTTACCATCCCAACACCTTTTTCTTTCAAGTGTTGCAAGCTCACATGCTCAAACATCTCAGAGCACTCTTCATACTTATGTTTCTTTCCATGCCATGAGAATTGCAACATATTTGGACACTCACACTTATAATTCTTTGTAGACCCATAATTATAGCAAGTTCCTCGTGGGAACTCACTTCTTCCTCCACGGTTTCCATGAACACAAAATCCTCCACAAAAATTTCTTCCATGTTCTCCTCCATGTGTGCGCCCTTCATAGTGGTGATCATCATCCTTTGAAATTCTTCCAAGGATGGTCTGACACATACCAAGATCAATGGCATCATGTATTTGGTAAATTAGCCTACAATATTTGGTGTCATGGGTTAGAGAGGTACATATATTATAATAAAAAGACACATTCTTATGGATCGTGTGCTACAGTAGTGGAAACCTACTTGCATCATGATCCCCATGGAAAATTTCACAATCTATTTTCATGGCAGATACTGAACTTCAAGGAAACATTCCCTTTGGATGCCCCTCTGCCTCACAATCTGTGCACCATAGGCCACTACGAGCCTCATACACCAAGTTCGCAGATAGATTTTCCAACTGCTTTTCCATTTCACCAATTTAAGCCTCAACAAAAGGGCTAACACTGGTGTCTACACTTCTAATAGCCTCAGTGGACATGTAAGCCTCCAAGGCCTCATGCGGGTATGTGAATATATTTTGTGAAAGAACTCTTCTAAATAGTGTTATTAATCCTCCAAAAAACCATTGAGCATGCTGAGAAGGATCAATATCATAACATAGCTTTGACAAAAGAGTTTGTAAACCACGTGTTATATTCCTACACACTCTCTAAAATTCCTTGTTGGATCTCCTTCAAGGAACTAATGCTCTTCTGCTCAAACTTAGGGATATGGAATTTGGCTAAGAAGGAATTCCACAACATGGTGTAATCTACCACTATTTGATGGGGATCATACTTTCAGTACCAACTATGTGCACACCCCTGTAATATCATTTCAAAATAAATTTCATTTCACTTTGGGGTAGTGATCTAAGCAATTCACACCTGTGTACATGATCTACAAAATCCTCAAACACCCTGGTAATCTGGTAGATGTAAATACATCTCAAAAAATACTTGCGGAGGTTGCTGAGACCATTTTTTTCCTGATCCAGAACCTTGATTCCTTCCGGCATTTCCCACACAACCAGGTCCACCAGCTCCTATGTCTCCTAATCCACCAGACCCACCTCAAAATCTGTGAGGCCCACTAGGTCCTCCTCCTGTTGCTACTAACAAACCTAAAGTGGTCACACCTAGTGTTCCCAAAGCTCCAGTGAATTGTGTGCTGATGGTTTGTGATATTTCTCCGCTTCCAGAAGTGTATCCCACATGATTCCCAGACACGCTACCCAAACTTTATGTTCTTTCACTTTTCCCAAAAATCCATGCAAACATAGGTATTGTTTATGTGGACATAGATGTCTCAAATGAGAAGTTATAACTCCTAAGTGTAGATCGGCCACTTCCACTGATACCAACTGGGTTAGCAATATTTGTTTCTTGATTTAAAAAACTAAGTGCTAGGGGTCGGTCAACAGGTGGGTTTAGATGCACACCAATGGATCTCCTTTCTAAATGATGTTAAGACTATTGCATAAGTTATGAGTTTCATTAATGAAATCCATGAGGGTACAACTAGGATTTAAGGATTTAGTGAGAATGTTGATAATATTCATTGAGTCACATTTGATGATGATGTTTCCCATGTTGAGATTCTTAACAATTTTTACTCCCCTAAGTGTAGCTAGAGCCTCATAGTGGTGGTTAGTTTACCTACCCATGGGACCAACATATGTTGTAATAAGATGACACTTGTGATTTTTTGTCAAACCACCTCCTCTAGCTATACTAGGGTTTCCTTTGGAGGCACCATCAAAATTCTTCTTATACCATCCTTGAGAAGGGGGAATCCATTGTATAATAGATCTATCAATGCTTTGGATGGGGTCGGTAAACTGTTGTATATCAGTATTCCATGCCTTAAGATATATGACCTCCTCCTAGGGATATGTGGATTTTTTTGGAGGTTTAAATTTCAAGATAGTTTCTTTTGCAGCCACTTTGATTTCATTGAAGATACCTTTGGTGCTCTTTTTGGTATCTCTGAAGATGATCGAGTTTCAGGATTTCTAGATTCTCCAAATGGTGTGAGGGAAAATAATTTTCCACAACCTGTGAATAAAATCATGTTTAAAAGGAGGATACCATTACATTCAGGATTGTGTGGTCTTCAGGAAAATACCACTTAACTTCAAACCTTATAAAGATGAGTTTCTAAAGAGAATTAATATGAAGATTCTTTGTTGAATTGTCATGAAAATTACATTTAGGAGTAAATAAAACTATGTATCTACATAGTCTATATTCTCTAATTGTCTATCTAGATCTATATTTTCCGTGTTAATCCTTATATTTTATACTCCATAATGATAGAAAAATGTGAGAAGAAGATTTTTCCTAGGAGTTAAAATAGACTAAGTAAAATATCTTTTATAGAACAAGTGGAAGATCTCAAATAGATGAACAAGAGTTCCAACACATGCAACAAAATTAATTAACAAGTTCTCATATATAAAACACATAACTCAAATGACCGTTAAGTTCCTTAGATCACGTGTTTAACTGATCAATCAATTTTTTAGTGAATTATAATAAATAATTAGATCTATTGTTGAGTTATCTTGAAATTATCATGTCCAAGTTTTAACTACCTGTACAATGACACATACATACATGATTTTAATTATCCACATTTCCAATAGATCTTCATAACCACAGCTTTTGTACTGTAGGGGATCTCCTTTGGCTGTGGGTGAGTTGTTGCGGGTAGGTCCTTTGGCTGCAGATGGTTGGCTACAGGAAGCCTTTTGGCTGCATATAACAAGTTTCTTAAACAAAAGAATGGAATCACACAAATCATAATTTAAACAACTTATTGAAATCAAGAGAATAAATGCATACTCAAAATAAAACAAAATAGAGATAATTACTTATAACTATATTAATTAGTATTTGTGTCATAAGTTTAGGATATGATGATAGTTTTCAACAGTATCTGGGAAATACAAGGACATAACTTCACTGAATTAAAAAAAGTACATATGAGGAGGTGTTTATAAAGGGAATTTACACTACTCATCACACCACTAGGATTTATTTCTTAAATTTCCTCATTTAAGTGGTTTAATTTCATGTTGTTGAAAAGAGAAAAAAATTCCTGAAGTCAAATGGTTTCATTATCCCTTCCTCTTTTGTGAATAAGTAACCACTGTTTATTCTTAATCTTTGTATAACTATGTTTTGTATCACTTACATTGGAAATAATAATATTTCTAGACCTGTAACCCATGAATGCATCAACAGTGGCCATCCATAGTCTTTCTAGAATAATAGGATGTCCTCCTAAACATACTTTTGGTTGAAGGACAATAAATTCAACAGGGTATTTCCAAGAGTCTACCACCACAACTATGTCCTCAAGGAGTACTTCAGGTCTCAATGTTGATCTATCTGTAAGTTGTGAGGCTTAATATACCAAGGCCACTAAAATTTATCAATCCTCTGGAATTTTAGAAGATGAACCAAAAGGATAAAATTCTAATTTCAATTCAGATGTCCTTACTTCCATCCTTCTTTTACCTCCTCTGAACTGCTACATGAATATATTTTTATCAACTAGTTTCTTGTACAAGATCAACCTATGACCATTTACCAATAACTTAAACCTCATAGGATATATGGTGGTGATTTTTACAACTCCGTTGGGAAATATATTCTCTATCTCATATGGCCATAGCCACCTTATCCTGAATTTTTGGATATTTTCCTTGTACTTTGAATAAAACAAGAATGCCCAGTCACCTTATTGAAACTATCTTGTCTTGATGTACTAGTAATTCCATTTGATTCTTTGTTTATGCACTACCTATTTATTATTCACAACCTGTCTTCTCATTTTATCCAACTCATTAAGTTGGAGAATTCCCTATCTTTGTGCTTCAGATAGATCTATGACTAGCTCAAGTGTAGTACTAAGTGTTTTGTACTCAAATTTAATTGGAAAAAAATATTCTTACAATACAAGATTTCAAATAAGGTAAAGCTAGTTATTTTTTTCCATGTTGTGTTGAATTCCCATATTACCTCTGGAATCCTATCTTCCCAATCTTTCCTATGGAGTGCAATGGTCCTTATCAGGATATCCTCTATCTCTTTGTTTGCCACCTCTACTTGGCCATTAGATTTAGTATGGTATGGTGTATAATTCCTATGACTGATTTCATACTCTTTATCCATATAAAAAATTACATCAACAGTTAAGTGTTTACCTTGGTGTGTAACAATTTATCTTGGGACTCAATACTTGGTAAAGATATGATCATATATAAACTTGGATACTTTCTCACTTTTCTGATTTGGAAATGTCTTCACCTCTATCCACTTATTTAGATAATCAGTGCATACCAAGAGGTATTCCTTCTGCTGAGATTTAGGATCTATAAGGCCAATGAAGTCTAAACCCCAATTATCAAAAGGCTATAAAACCAGTTGAGGATTTAATGGAATTTCATCAGATCTAGTAGGATTTCCCATTCTTTGACATCTATCACATCTCCTTGTATAAATTGTTGTATCCTTATGCAATTTTGGACAATAATAACCACATGTTAACACCTTCTGTGTTGTTCTTTTTGTAGAAAAATGTGCTCCATAAGGTTCACTATGGAATACTCCAAGGACATAAAATATATCCTCATCATATATGCATCTCCTTATGACATGATCTTTCCCTGGATGAAATATAAATCCATCTATCCAAGAAAAATGTACACTCTTTTAAACTATGTATTTCTTTTCAGAGTATAAGTAATGTGGTGGTTTCTTACCTGAGACCAAATAGTTGTCTATATCTACATTTGAAGGTGTTTTTGTAGATATAGAAACTAAGTGTTCATATAGGAAGGAGTCATCAACTACTTGTTATTCATCTTTAGTATTCATTATTGAGAGAAAATATGCTACAAATTTATCCTTGCTAGGTTTTTCAAAAATGGTGAGATCAAACTATTGCAAGAGGGGTAACCATTTTATGATTCTACTACTTACTACTAGTTTATTGATCAGATATTTGATTGTAGCATGGTCGGTGTGAATGAACAATAGATAACATATGATGTAATTCCTAAATTTACTGATATAATTTACAACTACCAAGAACTCCTTCTTTGTTAATGTGTAGTTTATTTCAACATGCAGCAAGTTCTTTCTAATATAAAAAATTACATAATTTAGGACTCCATCCTTTTGTCCTAAGACATATCCAATGGTATGGTCTGATGCATTAATGGGGATGTGGAAAGGTAAGTTCCAATATGTCCTCTTAATACAACAGTAGTGGTTAGCATTTTCTTCAAATTTTGGAATGCAATATTACATTTTTCAGTCCACTCAAAGGCAACATCATTCCCTAACAATGCAAACAATGGAACTACAATCTTGCTTAAATATTGTATGAATCTCTTGTACTAACCAACATGGCCTAGAAATATCCTAACATCCTTTTTCTTCTTTAGTGTTTGTATATTTTCAATAACATATACCTTTTCTAAATCAACTTGAATTCCATCATAAGAAAGGTAGTGTCCCAAAACTATACCTTCAAACAACATCATGTAGTATTTTCATTACATAAGGACATATTATGATCCATGCATCTCTTTAAGAATTTTCCCAGATTTTGCATATCTTCCTCAAAATTTCTTCCATGAATAGTGAAATCATACATGTAAACCTCCATGTAGTCATTTTTCAAATATGAAAATATGTTCAATACTACCCTCTTAAATGTAGCAGGTGTATTACACAAGAAAAATCGAAGAACTAAATATGTAAATTTTCCCCATGGGCATGTGAAGGTAGTTTCATCTTGGTATTCTAGTGTAATTTGAATTTGATTGTATCCTATATATCCATTAGGAAAAGAGAAATACTTCTTACTAGCCTAAGTGTCAAGTACTTGATCAATGAATGAAAACAAAAAATTATCTTTATTTGTTATTGCATTCAACTCCCTATAATCTATGTATATCCTCCATTTTTCAAGCCAAAGATAATTACTCTATAGCATAAGGTTCCCCGTGGGGTGATAAAGGATGTATTATGTTGGTCTTCTGGTGCAATGAGGATTTGACTATAACTAGAGAAACCATCTATAAGAGACACATTCCATATCTTGTTGTTAGATTAACAAGTTGATCGATGTCAAGTATGGGAAAATCATCTTTTGGGCAAGTGAGGTTAAGGCTTTGAAAGTATGTTGAGATGTGTAATTTCCTAGTGACTTTAGTGAAATGTACAATGTTAGAAACCCATTAGGGATAATTGATAGGTAGCATGAAATTGGTTTAAATAAGATGTTGAAGCTATTCCTTAACTAATAGTGTGATGCAAGGATGCATCTTACGAACCTTTTTATTTACCGATTTAGCATTTGGGATGGTGACAATATTGTGGATAATAATGTTAGGGCTTATACCATGCATATCACTATAAGGCCATTAAAAATATTGATTGTGGTTGGATAAGAACGTAGTGAATTCTTGGAGTTCACATAGGTTTAAAGCTTGACTAATTTTGACAATGTGTGGTTCTTGTGATGAAACGATGTTAAAATTTATGGTAGATTCATTGAGAAGTGTAGATGTATTAGAGGGTAAGGTTTTATGAAGATAGTGATCCTC
Source organism: Taxus chinensis (assembly GCA_019776745.2). Taxonomy (NCBI): domain Eukaryota; kingdom Viridiplantae; phylum Streptophyta; class Pinopsida; order Cupressales; family Taxaceae; genus Taxus; species Taxus chinensis. The sequence goes on from CM034151.1 coordinate 409,966,048, forward strand.
AACACCCATATATGTTAATATAGTGTCATCATCATGACAATAATGAATGTCGATAGTTAGGAATCTTCTTATATCATGTGTGGTAGTGTTAAGGGAAGAGATTCCATTTTTCCATTAGCTTGGTAAGTCAATGGTCCTAATGTGATAGTACCAGGATTAAAAAAAAATCAGAAGGAATGGATATGATATTGTCATTGTCAGAGGGTAGGTATGATGATGGTAATGGGTGTGATTGTCATTCTAATGTTGATGGTGATGGGTTTAAAGATGATGCTTTGAAACCAAAGCCATATTTTTTGTGAGGTTTCCATAAGTATTCAAAGGGTAAGTCATGTTTACCTTATTCATACCTACCAATACCAAAACATTTCCATGCATAGCGGTGGAGGTAAGTTTGAGCAAACTGGGGTTTGTCTAGGAATGAAAATTATGATGAGAACTATTTAGCATGCGATTGATCATCAATATGAGAGGAAGGATGATTGTGCCTCCATAACCAAGTTATGTTCAAAGGAATGAGGGACTAAAGGAAATAATGTATCCTATGTTAGGCTCATAGAATGGTTTTTTGTTAAGTATCCCATACATTTTTGGTGTAGGGAGTGTATTGTGAGTTAGGATCTGATACTCCCCCAACAAGAGAAGTTGTATGATGTATTTCAAATATTTATCATCTTATAATTTGGATGTGGGGATAAGGGAATTATAGATGTTTGGTTGGAAGATGTGGAGTTTGGTAACTGAAGCAGCACGACATTGGGCTTGTAGGTCATTTGACAGGGTTTAAATGGATTGGGATCAACAAGAAACATAAAGGTATTACCTTCATGTTCATACTTAAGACACTGATGGAGGGTGGATGGGACAAAATTTATAGCATGGACCTAGTGATGACCTATCAATATGTTTTATTAGAACTCTCCTTCTATAATATAGAAGAGTTAATAGAGGCTTTTAGTACCTATCTTGATAGGGAATATAATTTTTCCCAAGGTGAGAGTGATAATATCATTAAAGGCTCATAAGAGAGTGGGATATTGAGAGACAATAATATCAAGTAATTGTAGTTGTTTAAAGGCATGAGATGATATTATATTGATGTTATCACCATTGTCAATCATAACTCTTTTAACTACAATATCATTAATTTGGGCGATGAATAAAAAGGGAGGTCATGATCCTCTGGTTGTAGTGATGGAATATAATAATAATCGAATGCGATGGTTGCAGTCATTTTTAGGGCACAAACAAGGTTGGAAAATGTCTGGGGCTCATCTGATGGTACCCAAATGGCTTGAAGGGCTACTATCATAGCTTTTTGATGTTGTGGGGAATTTTGTATTAGTTCATAAAGGGACATCTTGATAGGCGCTTGGTGAAACTGTTTGAGAATAATATTTTGTATAGATGTTGTGGACTGAGCATGGGTTTCGCGAGGATGGAGATATTTGTCTTTAGAGATGATAGATTAGATTTCCTAGTAGGATCAGCGGAGATAGATATTTTCAACTTGTTTTGATGATGGGATTTCAAATCTTGGGTACGGGATATCGTGGTGATCCAAATAACATAAATTTGGAATAGAGGTGTGTTTCTAGAAGAGGCCATACTTTGAATAGATAAGGTACCAAGTGATGGTTTAGGGTTATCAAGTTTAGGATTTTGAGAGATAGATTTGACTTGATGTTTGGATATTGTCATGTCAAGATTGGTAAACATAATAGGATGGTTATTGTTTTTTTGGAGGAATCCTTTGTTAGAGAGACTCCAGATTACCTCATGGAGATATTTACAATCCTATGTGTAGTGTCAAGATATTAGATGATAAGTGAAAAAGTCTTGTAAATGTACCAAGAATGCTTCCACCCTTGGTATCAGAGAGATTGATTGGCGGGTAGTGATACGGTTGATGATTTTAAGAGTTGTTCAAGGATTTTTAGTGTAATATTATGACAAGGTTAGATGAGAGGTTAATGAGAGTGTAGGAATTTGGATGTCATTTTATTATTTAGAGGGACAAGATAGTAGAAGCATGTTTTGTATGGAAGTTTAGGTGCAATTTTTATAATAGATTTAGATATCTAATACGAGGACTGTGAGTTTCGATGAGGGATGTGGTCCTAAAATAGAAGGTAATATTGTTGTACCATATGATGTTTTTGTTTTGTGATGATTTTTTGTGAGTTCAATCTTTTTGTGTAGACATATTGCTAGATAATATGTTAGAATACCAAGGTTTTTGATTTGAGGTTGAGAGGGTTTGTATTTGGATGGGTTTTTTATGATTTCTATAACAAGTTGATTTTCTTGTGATTTTAAAGGGATAGTAATAGAGGTATTTTTAGTGGGTCTTGAAATTTTTGATGTGGATGGGTCTAAGGATTTAATGGTAAGGAGATCTAAAAAATTTGACTACACGTTGGGTGTTTCAATCATGTAAACACATGGTACAGTAGGGGTAGGTGAGAGTTTGTTGATGGTATTAATAATCTGATCTATAGTGTTTTGAGATCCTACGGAATTAGTTTGATTATTAGCTAGGGGATAGTTTGGAAAAGGTTGCTTGAACACATCCATGTTTTGATTGGATGCTTTTGGATTATCAAGATGTAGCTCACATTGGTCAATGAGATCTTAGAGGACGTTTCTAAATGAGTGAAATTTCTCAATGTCATGCCTTCAAACTTGGTGATATTTGCAATAAGCATCACCCCTATACCATGATGGTTCAGGGTCAGATTCATCAATGGGTTGGATGGGATGGAGTTTTATCATGTAATTTGTCATGAAATTTTAAAAATAGAGTTGTAAGACTCCCCTAGAGATGTGCATTTACATGAAGTTTGGGGACCGCTCAAAATCCAAACAATTTTTAGATGTTATTTTTGAGACAACTGCATTCACCGAACCCTTGAATTTTTCATTTCTGAAAGAGACTTTAAAGGATGAGTCAGGTTTAGGTTTTTAGATTGTAATTTAACCTTACCATCAGTAAGGGCTTAGAGTTTCAATTTTTGGGTTAAGGTAAAGGCCTCGTAGAACATTTGAAATGACTATATCCTTTGAGGGTGGATGATATCCTCAATTACAAAAATACATGGGAAGATATAGATTTTGAGCAGTGGAAACTTATTATCTAAATAATGGGACAGATATCCATTAAAGGAGAACTTATAGATCTACAGAATAATTGTTGAAGATTACATAATATGAAGTGCATCGATTAAACATGGATTAAGATGTTTATATTGCATATTATAAATCATGAACAAGAAAGTAAATAATATATATATATAACACACTGAACACCAAATTTATAGTGGGGAAAACCAAAGGAAAAAACCCCACTGAGAATAAATCATTGCTTGTATTAATAATTTCATATAAGATTTTACCCAACACTTTCACTTCACTCCTCAGTCTTCACAGAAATAATTGCAGAAGAATTTCTCACAATTTTACATTTCAATGATCTCAATGATCATGACCAAGACATGATAATGATCAGATCTCTATATCAATCTAGTGAGGGATCATATATATATATATATATATATATATGATGGGTGAATCAGTCTTGTCATTTCACTCTAATTGCAAAAACTGACATAATAAAGTTTTATTAGATAAACTTTAAAATAACATGGGGCATGAAGTGGTGATCCACCTAAACGGTATCCCCCGCTTGATATTATTACCCCAACATGTTAAGTGGGAAAAATAAAAATTACATTCCAAATTACCTTTTTCTACAAAAATATTTATAGATCCATAAATCATCATTGATGATTCAGGCTAGCATGTAAATAAGGTAAATCATACAAATCTTCCTATATAAAAATAAACAAGGGAAATCATAAAGATATTACCATATATAAATTCTTAGGACAAGTGCTTTATATATGAAGACTTATATTAGATTATGGAGCCTTTTATAAAACAAGGCATTTCCATAACTAATGCTTCGTTTAGATTTACAAGTAAATTCACATAGCATGAACATTTACTTATCACAAAATGGAGGAAGTATTGGAAGTTTACAACATGTCGTTAAGAGGTGGAATTTTCATGCACACTCCCCCTCAATAGCAACACTTATAGGCCCAACAAGGCACAAAACTTGTAAAACTTCACAGCACACAATAGCTTGGTGAAGATATCTACAACTTGATCTTCAATGGAACAGAACTTGAGATCAATCTCATCATTTAGGAATTTATCTCAAATAAAGTGCATATGAACTTCAATATGCTTGATCCTTTGATGTTGAACTGGATTGTTTGCAAGATAAATAAAATTTTTAATGTCACATAGAAGAGTAGTCCTCCCTTTGATTCCCATATGTAGTTCATCTAACACTCTTTTCAGCCTTATACCTTCCTTTTCTTCTTCCATAACACTTTTATACTCTAGTTCAATAGAAGAGATAGAAACTGTTGGTTGCTTTTTGTTACTCCAAGTGATGACACCTGCACCCAACTTGAAAACATATCCAAAAGTAGATTTTATATCTTCAACACATTTCAAAATTCTTTTTTCCATTTTCCAATGATCCTCATAAGGATTCTGCATGAACATAAAAGTAACTCCGACTTACATATGAAATATCAAGCATAGTAATAGTTAAATAAATTAAACTACCAACTAGTTGTCTATACAAATTAGGATCAAACTTAGCACATGCAATTTTAGGACTAATTTCACACCAACTTCAATAAGTATGGAAACATGTTTACAGTCAATCATGTTAAATATTCTAAGTAAATTAGTAGCACATTGAGATTGAGATGCAAAAATAGATTTATGATCTTGAAATATAACCATTCCTTAAAAAAAATTATCAAACCTAAATCAATCATTTCAAAACATTGTTTTAATCTTTGTTTGATTATAAAAATTAAATTTTTATCACTGCTAGTAATCAATAGATCATCAACATATAGAAAAATAATTATAATATGATTATTTTCAAACTTAAAAAATAAATCATTATCAGAATAGTAGTTTTAGAAAATAAGATCCTAAAAGAACCTATTAATTTTAGCATACCAAGCTCTAGGATTTTGTCTAAGATCTCACAAAGACTTTTTCGGATTACAGACATATAGTTCCTTACCAGGTTCTTCAAAAAATTTAGGTTGATGTAAATAAATTTCTTCTTTTAGGTCTCCATTTAGAAATGTATTTTTAACATCCATTTGATAAATCTCTCAATCATATTGAGCAGCCAAAGTAAGAAGAAGAATAACAATACTCATTTTAGCTACAGAAGAAAAAGTTTTACCATAGTCAAGACCAAGTTTCTGAGTGAAACCATGAGCTACTAGCATCACCTTTAATTTCTCTATTTCTCCTAAAAAGTTATAATTAATTTTATTCAGCCACATGGATCCTACAATGCTTCGTTTAGAAAGAGGGACTAGTTCACAAGTCGTATTTTAAATAAAAGCATTTTATTCATCTTTCATAGCCTAAACCCATCTATCAACTTGACAAGATTCTTCAAAATATTGTGGTTCAACCTCATATAGGGTCATCAAGGCATTATAAGAGTCCTGATTACAAGTAACCTTTCTAAGACTAACATGATGAGAATATTGAACAAGATTTTTAGCCCATTTAGGAATCCTGGGATGCAAGACACTTTGAGATGACTCCCACTTAATCTCCATCATATCTACATCAGGATAATCATCCTCTTAAACTTCTATTTTCATATTTTTAGTAGAAGGATTATCAAGCTCTATCTAAGGAGAAACTGAGGGTTCATAAGAAACATCACATAATGTTTTTTCTAAGACATGAACATTCATGTTTTCAACTATGTTATGCTTAAAAGGGCTATAGACTCTTAAACCTTTTATTTGACAACCATAACCAACAAAAATACAATAATATGAGGTTGGTTCAAGCTTCTTCTCTTTAAATTTTAAAATGAAGATAGAAGCGTGACTACCAAATATTCTTAAGTGAGAGATATCTGGTTTTTTCTTTATCCATACTTCATGAGGCGTATTATGATGAAGATATTTTGTAAGAACTCTATTAATAATATAGAATACAATATTCATAGCTTCTGCCCATAAAAACTTAGGCACATTTTCTCCATTAATCATAATCTTATCCATCTCTATAATAGTCCTATTTTTCCTTTCTACAATGCCATTTTGCTATGGGGAATAGGTAGCAGCCAACTCTCTCTGAATCCCACATGAAACACATAACTCATCAAAAATTTTGCTAACATATTCTCCTCCCTTATCAGTCCTAATTCTTTTTATTTTTAAATTTGAAGCATTTTCAACAAAGACTTTAAACTCTTGAAAGTACTTTTTCTTAATGAAATAAAACCAGGCCCTCCTAGAGAAATCATCAATAAATCATACCTCATGAAAAAATCCACTAAGAGAAGGAACTTCACATAGACCTCTCACATCACTGTGAATCAACTCTAATAAATGAGAGTAATTTGGATCATGATTTTTGTGAAAAGATTCAACATGTTGCTTACCACGCAAGCAACTTTCACATGTTTCATGATCAAATTTCATCTTAGGGAGACCAATTCTAAGATTTTAGGTGAGAAATTTCATACAAACTTCTGAAATTTACATGACCTTATCTTTCACGCCAAAGCTGAATATCATTCCTTGAAGAGGAAGAACAAAAATATTTAGAAACAAATCCATCAAAAATATATAAACCATTTTCTGAATACCAAATGCAATAAAATTACTAATTTTATCTTTTACATACCATTTATCTTGCAGTAAAACAACTTTATAATTTTCTTTAGTTATTTGAGAGCAAGATAAAAGGTTATTTTTCAACTGAGGAACATACATGATATTTTTAATTATTCCATTTGACATTTTAACATTCCCACAACCTTCAAATTTAATGATGGAATTATCTCCTAGATATATGTTTCCTCACATTTAACAACATCTTAGAGGATACCAAAAATACAGGTTATGTTCCTAGAGGCACCACTATCTAGGATCCATTCATTTTCATTTGAAGTTGAGAGAGCAGTTTATAGGGAAATAGACTTCTCAACAATATTTGCATGAGTTTGATTCTGATATTTATTCTGACTATTAGATTTACTATTTATAGTATTCTTAACATATTTTTTAGTTTTTACATGACAATCAGATGACCAAATTTTCCACATTTGTTACATGTGCCATTGAATTTCACTTTAAAAATATGATTTTTTAGCAGAATTTGACTTAGGGTTGGATTAAAATCTTGTTCTGATATTAGATTTCTGATTATGATTGCTATTATTCTTATTTTGATAAGGTTTATGATTTTGAGAGAACAATTCCTGAGAGGCAGTCTCTTTTGAATCAAAATTCTCCATAACTCATTCTTCTTGAATTAGAAGAGATGACAGAGTATCCAAATCAAGTAAATCAATCTCATTCTGATATTTAGAGTTAAGAATGAAGACAGTTTCTAAACTTTTCATGAATATTTATCTGAATGATAAAATGAAGAATTTTTTCCTGAAACAATTCACAATTAGAACCATCTAATTGAGATTTGATGTTCTTAATTTTAGCTAAATAATTCACAATTATCACATCCCCCTTTATTGGAGTTGTGAACAGCTCTAAAACCAGTTTAATGATCTTAGAAAACCTTCTACCTTCATGCATGGTTTCTAATTAATTCCATACATCTATAGGAAAGTCCATATGAGCTATATAGATAAAGAACCCATCTCTAATGCTTTGCAATATGTTGAACAGAGCTTCAAATCTGTGAGAAAATGAACTGAGGTTTTTCAAGGGTATCTTGTCTCCCTATGGGATGTTTTTCTATACTATTAAAAAGATCCTATAGATTCCTAGCCATAAAATGGGATTTTAAATGCACTTTCCAAACACTATAATTTGTTGCATTTAACAGCTGAGACTTATCCATCAAAAAAATTGGCACAACTAGTCGTTTTAATGCTCATACAGAAATGGAGACAAATACAACTGAAAAAAATCAAGGAATCCAAAAAGTGACAAAGAACTAGCTACACATCTTTTAATTTGTTATACAAATGCAAACAACTCAAATTTAGTCAAACAAGATCTTGATTTGGTCAAATTTAAGATCAAATTGATAGAACAAATTCAGGGTCGAGTTATAAGAGCTCGACAAGTTTTTTTACAACTCGGCTTAGAGAGCTAAAGGATGAGTGACACGAACTCAAAAAATAAGTTGAGTTGGGGCCTAATTTTGAATCCATGAGACAAAGAAACTTTGGAAGCCATGGTACAAAGAAAAATTAGCAAACCTGTGAAATAAAGAAATCTTGATGAGTTATTTAGAAACTCTATAGGAAAGCTCAAAAATGAGCTCAAAATGAGTTACTTTAAAATAAATAAAATAAGCTAATAAACAACCAAGGCAGGGGGTGACACGTGGCATATATTAACAACACAAAGAGAGACACGTGTTGGCTTTAAAATAGATCTTTGGGTAGATGCAAATTTTTTTATAAATTAAAGTCAAAGTTATTTTTGGTCCATGACAGAGTTGTAAAAATGTGACAACAAACAATTAAACACATGCAAAAAAAATATTATGACAAGACTAACAACAACAAAAAGTGAAAAATACTTGTTGCTTTTTAATTAGCTCACATTTCACAAATGGAGCTAATAAGTCAGAAGATAATAAATTAAAAAAAGATCCATATACACACATATTTAATTAATTGGTTCACATTTCACACACTGAAATAATGAGAAAGTAAAGTCTAAGTCAAACAAGCCACTTATTGAGAAATTAACGGCTTAAACAATTAACACTAGGTGACTTCTTGGAAAAAATTAAATAAAGACAAAGGAACCCCGAAAGTTAAATAATTTTACAATAAAGTTCAGGTCTGAAAGAGGAACAAGACATGTGTTACAATTTAATTCGCTAATCCAAAGTAAAAAATGACACCCTAACACTTGAGAAAGTCTTAAAAATCCCACGGAATGAATAAAATTAGAGATCCCATGGTACAAAGGAAATATACATCCGTGGAACCAATAAAATGATTGAAAAAACCATAAGCAAGATAGAATATGACACATTGAGAGTAAAAAAATGTGTGAAAAGATGAGTGGTTCACACTTCATAGTGCAACCACAAAGGCTAGGTCAAAAAAGGATACGTGGAGCCTTTTGAATGGATCACTTTTCGCAAGATTGACAAACACTAACAAATGTGAAAAGGTAGAAAATTTTAATTGGATAACTACTGCCACAAATAAAATGCTGACAAATGCGAAATGTGGAGCAATTCTATTGGCTCAAGTTTCACAAAATTTGATAAATGTGATACAAAATATACTTTGAGCAATTTTACTAGCTTAAGTTTCACAAATGTCAGAGACAAGTTAAAAGAAGAAAAAAAGGAGAAATACATAGCTACTTGGAGAAATATTATTGGTTTAAATTTTGCAACTTTCAGAAATAGGAAAAAAGGGGAAGATAATGTGAAAATATGGAACAATTCTATTGGTCCGTATTTTGCAAATGTCAGAAATCTATAATCCAAGTCTGAGAATGTGAAGACATGTGTAAAGCCCTTATTGGCTCGCGGATTGAAATTTGGCATTCAGATAAACAATATTACTGACAAAGCAAGATAGAGCTTTTTGATTGGCTCGAGATTTGTAAAATTTGACAAATGTGAATCTAGATGGAGCAATATGATTGGCTCAAGATTTGCAGTCAAAGGAAGTTGAATAATTCTGTCAGGGAAAAGCCAGATTGCACAAAATGATTTTCCCAAGCTTTGCAAAGACAGTAAGATGTTAAATTGAAACCACTTAGCACTATAAGAGTGCGTACGGCTTCAAAAATATGAAAAATCTGATAGAGAAGCTATTTGAAGTAATTTTGTTGGTTGAAATTTCCCAAAACAGAAAAAATGAAGCCATATGGTGAAAAAAAATTGGACCTAGCTTCGCAAAAGTAGATCTAGTGAAAAAAACTAATAAATGATGGAAAATGCGAAGAAAAATGACACTGAATTATTGGTTAAAGCTTCACAAAGAAAAAATTAGGTAAAAACAATATTTTTACCACTAGAACAGATTTAAAACCCTCAAAAAAACTAGATCCAAATCGAATAAATGACCGAAACGGATATAAACGACATGAAAAACTTAAAACAAGCTCACAGATGATGGATTTAAACCATGAATGACTGAAACTAGATACAAAATGAAATATATAAACATGAAAAATCTTCAATCATGATCTAAAAAACCATTCATCCCATATTTTACCAATGTTTCAAATAGTAGTTGGGCGGGAAATGGAATTTTAAACCAGGTTTTCTTGAAGATGATTGCGGGATATTTAACAAGCTCACAGACCAATAAATACAATTCAATATTCTTAACTTCTTCAAGTTAAAACACTTCTAGATCAATCCTTCACACACACAATCACCAAGCTATGATACCATGTTATATTTTACAGGGAAACTAAGATCTACAGATCATAGATCCACCATTAAAGAAAATAATATAGATTATGATATGCAGTCGATTAAACAAATGAGTAACTTAAAATAGATAACGAATGTAGAGCTTAATGAGCTAGAGATAGAAAGCAAGTAATGAACTAGATTTGAGACATATAACACCATATTTAAGTGGATAAATGCAAAGGAAACAAATCCACTTGTAAAGCATAGTTTTTATTAAGAATTCAACATAACTTTAACCCAACATTTCCACTTCCATTTCATAGTCATTTAGAATGTCATATCAGCTATTTTCTTGATCATTTTCTCATTAGTTTATTCAATGATCATCAAATGTACCTTATAGTAAGATCGCATCCTTTAAGTCGGTTTGTATAACATGTATACGTTGTAGACAGCCAATCCTGAGAGGGATAACCCAAATCAATTTGGGTGGGTGAATCATTCAAGCTGCTAAACTCTTTAATGTGAAAGACCTTCACAATAAATTTCGCTTAACAAACTTTTACATTTAATATTAGGGCGTACTGTAGTGGCTTATCCCACTTGACATTATAACCCTAACAAGAGAAATATTTTGACTAAGATTTCAAACAAACTAAGTAAAATATCTTTTGTAGAATAAGTGGAATATATCAAATAGATCAACAAGAGTTCCAACACATGTAAAAAAATTAATTACTAAGTGCTCAAATATCAAACACATAAATCAAGTAACCATTAAGTTCCTTAGATCACATGTTTAACTGATCAATGATTTCTTCAGTGAGTTGTAATAAATAAGTAGATCTATTGCTAAGTTATCTTCTAGTTCTCATGTCCCACTTATAACTACTTCTCCAACAATACGTACAGACACAAGTGTCATTATTGACATTTCCAAGATATCTTCATAATGAAAGCTTATTTTCTGTAGGTGATATCCTTTGGTTGCGGGTGAGTTATGGAGGACAGGTCTTTTGGTTATGGATGAGTGGCTTCAAGTGGTTCCTTAGCTGTAAGTGGATCCTTTTGGGTGCATACACATTGTTGCATATAACAATTGTCTTGTAAACTAGAGTGGCATAACACAAAGCATCATTTAAAAAACTTATTGAAATGAAGAGAATAAATACATACTAAAAATAGCACAAAATAGATATATTTATATATATATTAATTACTTCATGCCATAATTTAAGGTTATGATGATAGTGTTAAGCAGTATCTGGGAAATATAAGGGCATAGCTTCACTGAATTAACAAAACTACAAATGAGGAGGTGTTTATAAAGGGAATTTACATGAATCATCAACATAAAAAAGATAATTAAGGGTTTAAATTAAAAAAATCCCTTAATTTTGTTGAATAATAACATGGGTGTTACAACACGTACCAATAATCAAATAAAAGTGCACCTCGAGCTAGGATTCTCCATTCTTTTGAGCTCGATAGGACTAAAAACTCACTTTTTTGTAAAATCATCTAAACCAAGACTTTAAACTTCATCAACATACTTAAAATAACATGCCTAACCTCTATCTATGTTTGCATTTGCATAATCACCCTAAAAATGATCATCATGCCTCGCTAGGATAGACATACCTCTAGAATTAGGTCTAGGTGCAAACCTCAAAACCCTTTTAAAATATTTTTCTTTCAATCCAAGACCTGAAACTTTACCAACAAATCTAAAACAACTTATTATCCATCTTAAAATTATTACATGCCCATACATACCTTTAAAACTGAACCTCACACCTCATTCGGTCATGATTTCTTCACTTCTCTCTCCACTCCTTGGTCTTTATGCTTAACTAGGCCTTGAAATCGACTTTCATACCTATGATTATGCATTCTAAACAATATTCTCATGCTCAAACAATGTCAAAAAACCTCCACATACCTATGACTACTCATGTCACTAAGCTACCATGATCTACTTATCATAATACCTTTAGAAGAACATATTTGTCTTCACATTGTCTTAAAATTCTCTCTTTCTCACATTTCCAATTAGCCTTCACAAGTGATGAATTTCTCTTTTGACATCAATGAATCACTAAAAAATATCCACATCATCATTTGGAATCAACAAGGATACTAATCAATTTCACATCAATGACAAAAACATACCAACAATATCCCCATGACATTAATGATATTACCATCAATCTTTAACATCAATGAAAACATTCAAAAAATGTATCCCCATCTCACTATATACACAAAATCAAACACTTACTACTATTTACTATATTACCAAGTAAGTTGTTTTATATATGGATCTTGCCTAAGAAAAGTATTCACTAGTGATACATTCCATAGTCCATTCACTTGTCTTGTTGGTCTTTAATTCTTTTTTCTTTCACACTTCTCACTCATACTCACAATTTTGGTCAGGTCACGGGGATCCTTGTGTGTCAATCTTCATTCATTTTTCATCACATATCTCTGGACACTAACGACCAGGACTAGACGCTAGTGTTAGGTGCTTCTAACCATCCTGAGGGCCCATAACATCTTTATGTTTGATCTTATTTTTAACATTTGAGGTTGGTCATTTCGGTTTTCCCTCTCATATCCCTAGGTACTAGTTGGCATGTCAGGTAACTAGTGTTGAAATTTGAACAAGAGATGTCTATATAAACATAGAATACATACCATTATATGGGTGGAAAATTACTATCAAGGGCTAGCTATCTATATAAAGCAAGGGACTAGCTTTTGACACTTTACTTTGCATACACACTACATAGGAAGGGGAGTTCATTCTATTCAATCTACAAATTTCAATGTTATCTTGTTATTTCCCACTACCTTAGAATCATTGGCATGATGGAGACCTAGGATCACTATTGCATAAAAAATGACATACAACTACATTAGATCTGATATGTAGTGTAACACTTAATCGTAAGTTCACCATTATGACACCTAAGGACAGTATGATCCCTCGTTTTTCATCTTTTATTTTTATGATTTGATGTTTATTTGAGGGGTTTTAGGTTATTATTTCATTGCAAGTTTACAGAAACTCTGGTGATTATCGTGTGAATTTATAGTGACAAGAAGTGAATAAGTGTGAAGGCCTAGTGAGACTTCCATAAACCAGGTCCTAACCTATTTTATAGACCCAAGCACCCAGAAATAGGACTAAGGTGCCCACGGGTGCCTCTCTCCCTCTCCAGGTGCCCCTATTTATCAATTTCCACCTCTGTTACATTATTTTGTGGTTTGTTTTGATGGTTCGTGCTCCTATTTCATCACCATGGGATATGAAAAATTAATATAAATACCTTACCCATCTCATTTCCTTTCAGAGTTAGTATTTAATAAATTGTTTAACACTTATACTTCATTGTATATCATTTACAAAAAAATATTTTCATTCAAATTTAAATAAAATATTCATATTTTATTAAATCTTTATAGTGAACCCATAACTTAGAACTCTTTTCCCTAGGATCCACTAAAACCATAATGGCTACGGATAGCTCTTATCCTCCTAGTCTAGTCATGTTTCATGTGAGTATTAATCATATCGATGATGAGGAAACCATAGCTGAACTTATCTCTCTACATCGCAACATCGTTCTTCCAAATGATACTCAAAGACAACTCTTAGGTAATAAATTCAATATGCCTACTAGATTTGATCACTCCACCATTAGCATTGTTGATGATCTGGAAAGATTTTCACATTGTATACCTTGTTATTCATTCAACCATACACCAAATTCAGTTATTTCTAATGAGAAGTTAGATGATTTCATTCTTAGTTTCATGCTTAATCTTGATAACAATGCTTTAGCCAACAAAAAGAGGACAACAAACATGTCCATTATTTTATTTCTCATAATAGTTCAAATGATTCTATAGCTACATCTCATATTCCTCCTATTTATGAATTTTTTTCTCATGATACATCACATACTAGTTCTCTCACACCTTCATTCTATGTTGATGATACACTTGATGAAATCCTTACATCTGAATCTTTGTTAGATTTTGATGAGACACCCGATAGTCATGACTTTACTTCTTTGTGTACTGCTAAATGTGAATCCCACACTTCGCTTTCATCTTCTTATGAGATTGTCTCTAATAACATGCATGATTCACCTCCTTCTATTACATCATATATTATTGATATTTTCGATCTTATTCCTACCGCTCGTATTGATGTTCCATGTTTGTCATCACCTATTACTTCTTCGACACACATATCTAGTGTGCCCTTAGCATCGACATATTTTATGTCTCCTCTTGACATTCCCATTATCACTCATAATGGAAAATTACAACCAATAAATACACTATTTCCATCCTCTACCATTCATCCACATGACATCTTATCACTCATGCATTTTGTTAGCAACCTACAATCTCAGGTCGAATCTCTCAAATTAGAAATCAAGGCCTATTATGCTTCTATCGATAAGGATTTTTTGCATGGAAACCCTATTCTAAATAATATTCACAATTACAAATTTCTTATAAATTTATTTATGCCTACTTTTACATTCTTTGATTGTACTATAAATCCATATTTACATCTCAAGCATTATCGTCTTCATATGGCTCTTTATTCTAATGACCAATTATTTCTAAAATATTTTTTTCCATTGTCTTACTACTCACACTCTCCAATGGCACACTCACTTACCTTTCATATCTATTAGTACCTATTGTGAGATGTAAGAAGCATTTCTATAATGCTTTATACTTAACAATGGCCCTAAGGTCACTTATGATCATCTACCTGGATTACATCAAGGTTAAACTGAACCTATCATTGATTATATTTTGTGCTTCACTACTTGCATGCATCATTTATTTTTCCAGCCCATTGACTTATAAATGTAATTCATCTTTTTTCATGCCTTGATTCATGATTTCAAGGAATGCTTGCAATATGATACATGTGAATCACACTCTTATGCTATAAGGTCATTGATTTAGAACCAGATCTCGTTGTTGTATATATTATAGATCCTCCTCCTATTTCTCCTACTATTGCATCACCTAGTTCTTCTCCTCTTCCATATATTCAAAATCCTCATAGGAATCCATATCCTCCACCTTGCAAACAAAAAAAAACTTCTCCATTGCATAAGTGTTAATTATCTCCTCCACCGCATCAAGATCCTCCTCATACTTTAGCATATCCTTCATGAGAGCCTTTAAATTTTTATCATCACACTAGACCTCATGATGTATTACATGCCATGATCAAAAAGCATATGCTTCAGTTTCCTTATACTAAGCATCATCCTACTTATCATTTGTAATGCCAATGTGATATACCTTACTATAATTTTCATCATATCAATGGTCATCATGATAATGACTGTTGCACCCTTCGTGATCACTTACAACAATTAGAAGTGAAGGGTGTCATTTCATTTGGCTCTCTCTCTCTCTCTCTTGAGTGGTCTATGTCTCCACTTGCATGCAAGAATTTGGTTACTTAGGTTTATTTTTCCACTTATTCTAGTGCTAAGGAAATTATTCATCTACCACCACAAGTTTTTTCTCATGCGCGATCTCCATCTCATCTATCCATTGTTGCACCATCTTAGTCATTGCGCTATACTACTACCGATGAGCATTGTTGATACTCATACTTTAATTATATTATATATTTCAATACAAGGTGGTGTCAATGGCTATTTTCAACAAAGGGAATAGTAGGAATTGTTGTCAGCATGTACTTAATAAAAAATTTAACTAAATAATAATTGACTGCAATTATAAAATGTAATGCATAGAAAGAAAAGAATATTAAAGACAATATATATATATTTTTAATACATTTTAATGATGAAATGGTAAATGAATCAAAGATGATAGAAAGGAAATAACAATAAATCCACCTTCTCATTAGGGAGGATTCACCCTTTCCCCTTCCCGTAGATCATGTTTAAGGCTAAAAGTCACACAAAGTTTTCCCCTGAATCTACAATCTTTATTAAATTAAAAGAGAATTATTTTCCAATTAATCAACTTAATAAACCAGACCGATAAATATAAATACATTAAATATTTTATACTATAGAAGTCCTAGTCCCTCTTGGAGAGAACTATTTTATTCAGAATAACTAACATCTAGTTAACTGAGTGTTGAATAAAACAATGACTATCTAATTTAAGGAGTAAAATTATGGAAGGACAAGTCTTTGAAGTATTTAGATTTGAATCAATTATGATGACTACAGAGGAGGCATGTTATTGACTCCTTTGAGGGAGTAAATTATTGATGGAATATTATTCATATATTTGGTTGATTGGAGGAAGTTGCGGTGATAATAAATATCTAAGTGTTTTCTGAATCACATCTCCCACTAACTAGAGTATATAAACCTAAAAATTGACATGAATGTAGGTTGAGGTAATGATGCATATTTCCTATTCATGTTGTTATGTTACCAGTTATATCACTAGTAGTTTGAGCTATCTATCTTCTTGTGTAAATCCCTTATTTCAAGGAATTCAGATTTCATGACATGGATGATCTCGGTGTTGTACTACGAGTCCTCTACTAATGAAGAGGTGAGTCCTGAACCAAATCGGTTCCTACACCAATATATTAATTGAGTCCTGCGCTAGTGCACTAATTTAATCCTATGATAACTCAACATATAATTTTCCAAAGGTACTATTAATGCTTATTAAAAGATCAATTTACACTAGTTTTGAGGAAGAAATAATAAGATAAAAATAACAAGTGTATGCACAATAATTCCTTCAAAAATATAGTAAAGAATTAAGTATAATCAGTTAACATTATACATTGTGGAATATGATATCAAAATATTATGGGGCTTCACATTTTTTAAACATAACAAAATGGGGGTTCATCACTCCCCTGGAATGAAGGTTTATTAGGTCATTCTGCTACCTATATTTGAATTGTTCTACAATCCTTGAACAATTATATTCATTGGAAAATGTCTTCCAATTTTCATCTAATGTCGTCTTACAAAATCCAACGAACTCAACAACATTATCTCTCCAAGTTTTGTAAATCATCTCAAGCTAATCATCTATTAAATTCCATGTTGGTATTGGTGCAATGACCAATGGGGTCCTTTACCTCATGTCAATCCATTTTTCATGCAGCACTAGAATAATCTTGTAGAGGTCTTTGGCTCTTTTTACATACCATCAAATGTTTATTGGTGAAATAAACTCCTTATATGGTTCTACAAGAAATTGATAACTTACCTGACAGGTGACGAATTTTACATTGAATGTTGGATTTACCGGGTCTCTGAAATTTTTGACACAAGTTTTATGGATATCTTTGTATCTTTCTACTAGACGTAGACAATATACCTATGACTGAATTTTTTTAAAAAACCAAATGGGGGTAGGAAGATCATGCCTCATCAAGATACTAATTATAGATTCTTCTTGAAAAAATGTGGCCCTCTGATACCTCCATTCACCCTGGTTCTTGAGAGTAGAAATATATGCTCTTAATTATACCTCCAACACATAAAAATGTATGGAGATCTCATTTTTCTCAGGGAGAAGAAATTTGTGAACAAAAATTTCACAAATAAAATTATTTTCAATATCATTCTCAGATGTATATGCAACCAAAAAATATTTATCATCATCAAATTAAATATCCTACATGGCACAAGCACTGGATATTTTTCATTTGAAAAATTGTTCTTTCAAAAACAATGCATAAAAATTTAAAGGAGGTCTACAAGAAATAAGTTGGTCATATAGATGACAAATAGTAACCACATTTTCTTTTAGCTATTATTTTCCTCTTTCAAATTCTTGTTTTCCTTATAAAATTCCCTGAGCCCATAACATTCATCCATACACTTCATCATTAATTTTAAAATAATAATTTGGGGAAAGACAAAGTCAATTTGAGAGGCATGTACTTCCATGGTCATAGGATTTGGTTCTTCCCTATTTTCTTGCAAGATTGTAAGAGATGTGCTAAGTTCATATGTTATGGCATAAAGGGATTTTATTTGTTTCTCTCTCTCTTCCAAGGATTTCTGTAGTTGAAGAGTTTCCTTTTCATGTTGTGATACAGTTTGCTGCAACTATTGAATTTATTGATTTTTCAGCAGTTTCTAGCTGAGAGAAATTGGCTTCTTTGGCTTCAAGAAGTAACTGAAGATGGGTGATTCTTTGTCAATTGTATCTCAAAATGGATCTTAGAAAAATAAAAAACTTGGAGAATGATTGTATCAGAATCAGGGGGAAAACTAAGTTCACTCTCTACCATAAGTTCTTTCCCTTTGTCTTTAACAACCGACTCTTAAGCTGTGGATATGGAATTCTCAATTTATCTTTCTATATTAGGATGAGATGGTGACACTGATTTGCAAGGAGATGTAGGTGGGGTTTTTACCAAGGTTTTCATTATTTTAGCTTCCTCTTATTATTCCTTAGAAGGAGTATTTTCAATTGGTGTTTCATGTACGAAAGGTGTAGGCCTAGAAGTCCTGAGGTTTGTTTTAGGATCTTAGAGGTTAAGGGTGTTTTCTCCATAACTACCTCAGGATTTAAGGAACAGTTACTTTTGAAAATTTAGATATTTCTTAATTCCATGTTTATTTTTAACAAATTAATGCTTGTAAATAAGATGAATTAAAACCTCAAACTTTAAATATGAGGCACCCCAACAAAACTTTAGCAGAACAAATAAAATAATATAAAACCTAAGGTTAATTGATCTTATATTGGGGTTTATTTTGACCATGTCGGATGTGTATTAACATTACTAACATAGGACCCAACACAATTTCATATTTCCCTTTGCATGTAAAATACTTGATCAGCCATTTGGCCACTTTTGTCCAAGGTTCAAGAAGAGTTATTATCGTGATTCCTTTAGCTTTACCTTTATTATCTATGAATAATTCTAATTTCTCCTTCTTACCAATAGAAAATATGTTAATTATTTTAGTATGCATTGTTCTATCACTTAATGCTAACCCTTGGTCAGGTATTCCAGAAAGATGATTGATAACAGTTGGAGTAAGGGGAATTTTCTTACCTTGAACCATAGAGTTTACTTCGTCCATATTTATAGCAGATTACTCATTCATTTCTATCTTGAATTCCTCATAAAACAGAAGAAATTCCATCCATCTTACTTTTTCAAAGATATTGACCGACTTTGGATTGGCTAATAGTTCTATAAAACTAGTTAGTTCATGTCTTAATCGAGGCCACATGTATTAGTTTGAACAAGTAATGAAAATAAAAAGGGGGTACAAGACTGGAAATGTAGGGTTTGCAGGGTTATGGGAAATCATAAGCGTGAATGGTGGCGTAGGAGTGAGAGGGTGAAAATTAAAAATTGGCAGTGCAGTGAAAATGGTTTGAAATGAATATAACTGAATTGGGAATGATACGATGGAATCCTAAAGTGTTGATGTTGTATATATCTTTTCCCCGGGTAGATATAGACAAGCAGAAGAATGGAGAAATCAAAGAAGCTCAAATACCTGACATGCACCCAAGGCACACAGAATTGGCGCACGACAATGAGTGTCGACAGAGGAAATGGTGCGCCCAAGGCGCACAGAAGTGGCGCACGACAATGAGTGTCGACAGAGGAAATGGTGCACCCAAGGCGCACAGAAGTGGCGCATGAAAATGAGTGTCGAAAGAGGAAATGGTGTGCCCAAGGCACACAGAAGTGGCGCACGACAATGAGTGTCGACAGAGGAAATGGTGCGCCCAAGGCGCACAGAAGTGGTGCACGACAATGAGTGTCGACAGAGGAAATGGTGCGCCCAAGGCGCACAGAAGTGGCGCACGACAATGAGTGTCAACAAAGAAAATAGTGCACCCTTGGCACACAGAAGAGGATGTCGACACACACATGGATGCGCCTATGGTGCACCTTCAGGAGGCGCAACATTTTGAGCGCTGACAGGAAGCAGACCCTGACGCATATATTCAAATGGCCATAACTTTTGACTGGGAGCTCGGATTCATGCAAGGTTGGACTTTTTGGAAAGCTTACGAGGTCCTATGTCCAACTACGACTAGATATCTTTAATTTGGTGAGAAAAAATTCTTAAAAATGCAAAATACAGTTCGCCACTTTTGGGTTCGCTGGTGTTCTCACCTACCATCATAATGAGATGAGTTAAGTGCATTCTGGAGGTGGTTGGGGCAGATTTCGAATTCCTCTCTCTTTTCTCTCTCATTCTTCCTATAAATTGTAAGGAGGGGCTTCTTTCTAAAGGTTGGACATTATTGTTTTTCCCCTCCCTTCTTCTCTTTGGCAGGTGAATCTGTGGAGTTCAAACCTCCTATCTAAAACTGTAATGCAACCTTGCCTCTTGGCATTTTGCAGTGTGCTGTATCAATCTTTGGAGTAAATTAATGCATGTCTATGGATGATTCTCAACCCTCTTTGTATTCATTTGCATCCCCTTGATCTTTTCACTCTGAATCTGGTTATCTGTGTATGATCTTGCATTGCATTTTAATGGTCTGTGTTTATTGGCAAGACAGGTGTTCTTCATTCCTCGGTGCATCACCTCCTTAGCTTAGGTTTATTTTTATGCATTTTTCTCTCCATGTCTCCTTGGTAGTTAGATTTAGGTTTTTTGGGTAAACCTCTACATTTTATTGGTGCATCTAAACAAAGGAATAGGAGCCGGCCTTCATCTAGAGAGCTTTTCCATTTTCGCAAGGTCCCACACTTAGGAAAAGCTCCATGTTATGCAATCATACTGAGAGTCTCAACCCATCGCGTTGCAGAGTCCCAGGGGTACTGTGATTTCACATCAACAGTTGATTCCATTGATTGCATGTATTTTGAGATTATTAAGGAGGGGAGTTATGGATTTTAGGTGGGGATTTTTGAATCATGTGAAGTTAAGGGAAATGGGAGAGATAATCAATTTGCATAATTATAATAATTAGCGACTCACAAAATAAAAATTTCCTATATTCAAGAAGGAAATTAATTACACATACCTTGTTAAATGAACTTGTCACATCCTTTTTTCCATTTCCATATTAGTTTAATTCTCCATCCACATGTGGTAATTACTTTATTGCATGTCGTATTTAGGGGTGGTGACCGCCATTTCTTGTTTTCGGTCACCTTAATTTTTTATATGTTTTTTTCTATTTTCTAGAAGCAATGGCTTTCATTTCTAGTTTTCATCCAATTCTCTAGAGGATGATGACTACCATGCCTATTTTTCAGTCATCTCCTCTTTATTCCTTGATAGAATATATCTTAATTCTGATTTGTGTTAGATAAAGATACTTTTTCCACACACATCAAATATGAATCTTCTTGAATTTCTTTATGAAAATCCTCTTCTGAAGTTGGTTTATGGTATAGCCTCAGTCTATGTCCATTAACTAACATTAATTTCTTCTCTCCATCAATTGGAATTAATTGTATAGTTATATTATCAAATAATAATTCACTTTGATATGGGCCCATCCATCTTATCTACAAATTCCCTTTGAAATATTTGAACTTCGAATCAAATAAAAGAGTCGAGTCCCCTTCTTGGAATGCTCATGGATTTAGGTGTTTTCATGTCATACTTTCCTCTAGTTTTAGATGATTTGAGTTTGATGTAATGCCTAAAGTATCATTTTATTCAGATCATTTAGTTGTATAATTATTTCTTGATGTGCCTCAGATAGTTCAATTCCCACATCAGCAGTTGTTCTCAAAGTCTAAATATTAAATTCTATAGGGATAATGGGATTTTTTCCATAGACCAATTCATAGGGAGTAAACCATGTAGTTGTTTTCTAGGTATTTTTGTACACCCATACTGGTTGAGGAAGTTTTTGAACCCAATTATTCCTTGATATATCCATTGTTTTCGTTAAGATATTTTCTAACTCTCTGTTAGTAACCTCTACTTTCCAGTTGGACTATTGGTGGTATGGATATGATTTTTTTGTTTCAGCTGGTATGTTTCCACAAAATAATTGATTACCCATGACATGCATTGTGGTCTTTGATGTGAAATAATGGACCTTGGTGGTCCAAATATTTGAAAGATATGTTCATCTAAGAAATTTGTAACCTTCTCATCTCTTGCATATTGTAGTTCCTGCACTTCAACCCTTTTGGTGACATAATCAGTATAAACCAGGATATATTCCTTCCCTTGAGAGGTTGGGTTAATTGGTCCAATAAAATCCAACCCCCACTTCTCAAATGGTTCCAAGAAAACTTAGGTTTGGAGTGGAATTTCAGATGTAAATTTCAGTTTCCATGTCCTTTACCATTTGTCACATCTCCATACATACTTTCTGACATCCTTAAACAAGGAAGACCAATAGTAACCATCTCCTATAAATTTTTGAATGGTCCTCTGAACTGAATAATGTCCTACTGATGGTTAATCATGGCATGCTCTAAGAATTTCAAACACTTCATTCTCAACTACACACCTATGTAAAATGTGGTCAGGTTTGTATTTGAAAATAATTCCATTTAACCATGTGTACACCACACTCTTTTTAATTAGTTATTTTCTTTTCTTTTGTGTGAAAAAGGTTGGAAACTTCCCTTTAGCCAAGTAATTATCCATATATACATACTAAGGATAGGAAGTATAAATTGCTAACAAATGTTCATCCGGAAAGTTATCATTGACCTAATCTTCCTCTTTTGAAAAGGTAAGTCTTGAAAGATAATCATATACCATGTTATACTTACTTGGCTTGTCAATGATTTTGATGTTAAATTCTTGTACTAACAACCACCTTACAATCCAGCCATGCACTAAAAGTTTTTTCATTAGATACTTGATGGAAGAGTGGTCAGTATGAACAATCATTTCATATCCTATAATATAATGAAAAAACTTGTTGATTGCATATACTAATACAAGAAATTAATTCTCAGTTGTGTAATTTCTTTCAGTAGGGGAAATGTTTTTATTAATGTAGTAAATAACATACATAGGTTATCCTTCCTCTTGTTATCCAAGGACAACACCTATTGCTTCATTGAAGGCATATGTTTTTTATATGGAAGGGAAGCTTCCAATTTGGGCCTCTCAACATTGGTGTGCTTGTTAACTTACCTTTGATAACATCCAAAGCTTTTTGGAATCCTTCTATCCATTCAAATTCAAAATCTTTAGTAAGGAGAGAAAATAATGGAGAAGTAATTCTGCTAAAACCTAAAATAAACCTTCGATAGTAACAAACATGACCAAGAAAGCTTCTTACCTCTGTTTGGTTATTGGGAGATGGGATTTTTACCATGATATCAACTTTGTCTGGGTCTACCTTAATTCCATCAGTTGTGACATGATGGCCTAAAATTATACCTTGTTCCATCATAAACAAACCTTTTTCATGATTAAGGGATAATCAATGTTTTTAACACCGAGAAATAACTTTATCTAGATTATTAACTGCATCTTGGAATGTTGCTCCATAAATTTTGAAATCATCCATATAAATTTCAACATAATTATGAGTGAGATCAGAAAAGATTTCCAACATGGCTCTTTGAAAAGTGGCAGGAGCATTACATAACCCAAAAGGTAACACCATGTAAGAAAATGTTCCCTAGGGAAAGGTAAAATTTGTTTTGTCTTGATATTCAGGTGTCACTATTATTTAGTTGTACCCACTGAACTCATCAAGAAACTAAAAGTACCATTTTCTAGATAAATTGTGTAGGTCCTTATCAATAAAAGGTAATGAAAAGTAGTCTCTATGAGTTGTTTTATTTAATTTCCTATAGTCTACATGAATTGTCCATTTCCCATTGTTTTTAGGAACTATGACTAATGGAGAAACACATTGGCTGTATAGTATTGGATAAATGAATCCTAAAATATGAAGTTTTTCAATATTTACTTTCACGATATCTCTTACAGTGGGGTTTATCCTTCTTTGAGGTTACCTGACTGGTATGGAATTGATAGTATAGATCTAATGTGTACAAATACCGGGATGAATACCCTTCATGTCACTATATTCCCAGGATGAAAATGAAAAATAAAAGTTATTCTTTGAGATGGATTTGATCAAGAAAATATTGAAATTTCGCACATCCAAACCTAATTTGGTACCAAATGAAAATTTAATATCATAATTGCATAAAGTAAATTTGAAATCTTATACTTCATTCTTTATATTACAAAGGAATTATTACACCCATATATATAAGAGAGGTAGTTCCTATGTTTAAGGAGAGATAATCTCCATAAATATCTCCACACACAACTCCTAAAACAACTCCATGTTATTTTATGTGAGATTTTGTTTTCTCACAAAATTAATATTGTTAATGAGTTGTTTACTCAACAACTCATAGAAATATTTACTCACCCACTCATAATTACATTTAAAATAATGTAATTAATTTTTACAACACATATTATATTATCCTAGATAATATAATCACTCACATAATATTCTATGTTCACACTACAACATAGATATTCCTAACACTCGCCCCCTTGGTGTGAACATGGGGAAAGAGCACCTAAAAACATGAGTATGAGAGAGTTCTACAGCTGCTACTAGATTTTGCTATCTGGATCTTGTTGCACATGATCACCTCTCGGGCTCACCAGCTGATCTTGATCACCTCTCCGCGTGAATCTATTCATTGGTTGATCGTATTCCAATGAAGTACGATAGTCAGAGGACTATACAAAAGTCATAGGATTGTACGTAGAATATTCCCTTCTGTAAACAAATGTTCTCAACATCCAAAATACACATCCTCCTCTTTTCAATATTTGACAAGGAACATGTTTTATTTCTGCACACGTCACTCAAAGGAAACAACTAAAAATATTATTAAAATGTACCACCAGTGCTATATGCGACCTCGTCGTTGGTGACTGACGAGAGGCCCTAAAATTTCTCCTTCCTCCAAAAAGTGAATTGTTTATCATAATAATTCCTTATCACTAGGACAAGAAATTTCTTCATTATTAGAGTACTAAATAATTTGTTAAGAGACGCCCAAAATATTTTTGCAAATTTTGTGAAATCCACATGATGCATATAGGCTTTTGATAAGCCTAGACCAATAATACCCAAAGATCTATGACTTTTTGCATTCCTTTTAGCTAGATCATCCACATTAGTTGGTGGAATTGAATTAGCTTTAAATACATCCCATAAGTCATTTTCTATTAAATGCAATTGCATCTGTAGTTGCCATGTATGGAAATCTTGCCCTTCAAACTTTTCAATCATATTTAATTTCTCCATTAATTTGTACAATATTAATAAAAAATATAGAATTGAATAATGTAATTTAAAACTTAATATAGAATACCTTTAAACCTCCAAGCAAGCCAACACTTTGTATTAACAATCCAGAATTATTGGAAATTAGAGAAAAAAATCAGTAGAAGACTTGATGTGCTAAATTTGATAGCTTCATAGTGAAATCTGTATTTCTACAAAAATAAAAACTGGGTTCTTCTAAAATGTCGTATGTAGCTTCTTAACAAACACTTGGTTTAGTGTGAAAAATTATAGAAACACCCAAATCAGAAAACAAAAAATAAAATTTATTATTTGAGATGGATTTGATCAAGAAAATATTGAAATTTCCCACATCCAAACCTACTCTGATACCAAATGAAAATTTAATATCATAATTGCATAAAGTAAATTCGAAATCTTATAATTCATTATTTTTATTACAAATGAATTATTACACCCATATATATCAGAGAGGTAGTTACTATATTCAAGGAGATATAATCTCCATAAATATCTCCACACACAACTCCTAAAACAACTCCATGTTATTTTACGTGAGATTTTGTTTTCTCACAAAACTAATATTGTTAATGAATTTTTTACTCAACAACTCATAACATTATTTAATCACCTACTCATAATTACATTTACAATAATGTAATTAATTATTATAACACATATTATATTATCCTAGATAATATAATCACTCACATAATATTCTATGTTCACACTACATAATAGATATTCCTAACACAATGACTAATGGAGAAACACATTGGCTGTCTAGTATTGGATAAATGAATCCTACATTATGAAGTTTTTCAATATTTACTTTCACAATATCTCTTACAGTGGGGTTTATCCTTCTTTGAGGTTACCTGACTGGTGTGGAATTAATAATATAGGTCTGATGTGTACAAATACCTGCATGAATACCATTCATGTCACTAAATTCCCAAGAAAAATCTTGAGGATGAGAGCATAAGAGTTAAAATAGGCTATTTTTCTCTTGATCATTCAACCAAATATTAATTGTCAATGTCTTTTTTGGGGGAATAGGTAATTATTTGGAAGTTGGATGAACAACATCTACACTAGGGTATTCTCTTAAAAATGTATTTAATGGACACTTGTTTGGTAGTAACCTATGAAAATCAATTATGTTTTGAAAGATGGACTCGGTCAGAAATTTATTTTGTACAAATGGATAAATGATGGGTTAGTTTTTTTCATCCATATAATCATCTCATGTTTTAGTTAGTTGTAGCGTAGGACTAGAATTAGATCTAACACAAGACTTGAATACAGGAATGGAATTTAATCTAGTGTAAGAATCAGGTGCAAGACTTATATTGTGTCCACCACAAGGCTCATGGTCACTATATTGGATTTTATGTGAGTGTTATTGAATTACGACCATGGATAGATAATTGATTATATCATCTAAATTTTCCATACACCATTGTTTCTTATCCGTAGAAAAAGGTTTTTCAACGAGGTATATCGATAACTTCTTTGAATCTTGGCCATTCAAAATCACCCTATTCCCTATTCTATAGTAATTGAGGGTAGTAGATGTGGCTAACAAAGGACATCCTAATATTATGGGGTATTTAATCTTCCTATTCTTCATTTTTATAATCCTGAAATCTACTTAATAGTCCCAGGATTCAATAGTAACAATGAAATATTCTATAATTCCCTTTGTATTTTTTATGGAAATATCTACCATTGTTAAGACTACGGAGGTTGATTGTGGTTCAGGAAGTGCTAGGGTGGAAATATTATCCATGGTCATAACATTAATAACAGCCCATAGATCAATTAGGACATTAGGAATCTAGACATCTCCAATGCAGACAATTACAATAGGACTTCTAGGGTCTCCGTATTTAGGAGGGGGATTATTCCCTTTCACAATAATAAAAAGTTTCCCATCAACATGGATGGTTTTAAGTTGGTTTTTCCTTCTTATTAGAGCCTTAAAACATAGCTTTTAAATGGTTTTGTTTAATCCAGGGATTTTCTTAAGATCTTACAACATGGGAATTACCATACTCAACTTCCTTAACCTTTGGATTAATTCTGATTCTAGTTTTTTAGGAACTGTAGTAATTGGTTTCTCAGAGAGTCTGGATGGAAATGGAATGTCATTTTCTAGTTGAGGAGTTTATTCAATAGGATTAGGCTACGTTTCTTCTAGTTTTTCTATTTCTTCATGGATTTCCTCTATCACATGGGATGAAAATTGTGAGGTAACCTTCCCTAAGCACAACAAGATATTCTTATAATCGACATAATTTAATTTGGGGTTATTATCTGATTCTATAGTATAATTTGGGTTACCTTTCCTCACCTTTTTTGGGTTTGAGATAGTTTGAGTAGGTATCTATGGCTAGGTAGGTTGATCAGGCTGGACAATATTTGTAGGTCCATTAAACAAGGATTTTTGACCTTGGGATCTTATCTGATTATAATATTGTTTCCTAGATCCTTGAGGTACATTCCACTGTTGTTGCTATTGAGGATTAAACTATTGAAATGGTGGAATGTTTGTATGTGGAGCCTAAGGATTTTATAGTAATTTGGTGGGGAATTCCACTATGGAATCCACTCTTATGGAGCTTGTTGAACCCAAGATTGAGTGTATGGCCATGGTACATTCCATTGATTTGGGAACCATTGTGATTTTGGGTTATAGGACTGATTTTGGTTGGTCTAGAAATTTCCCCCTTCCCTCTAAGCAATATAGTTCATCTTAGATTCATCTTGAGTTTTCTATTTGGGGTGATTTTTAAGAAAAGGAAGCAATCCAAATTGATCCATGGCATGCATGAGTTTGCAAAGAAGATAAATGTTTTTATTGTTTAAGGGAAAATCATTAAGTTAATGTTTATCTCTACATCTTGGGTAGTAGATGGATAAAGAATTTGTATTCCTATATTTCTCCCTATCCATAGTTGTGTTGAGTTGAACAAAAAGGTTTAATCTCAAATTTTCAATCTCTTCTCTAAATTTTTATATTTCACCACTGACCATTTTACCTTTATGTCTACCAAAATCAGGGAAATTTCGGGAGTAATGCCTACAGAGATCAATATTTTTTTTAAAGTCTAGTTTGTGCATCTCTCCCTTTCGCATAATATTGAAGGATTCTAGTGTGTCCTCATCTAACCCCTTAAGGAATAAATTCTTAAGAAGATTAATATCTAGACTATTACCACACCTCCTCTAAAGGAATATGAACCGATCCAGATAATCCTCTACACTTTCATCTTCCTTTGTTGAATTTTAAAAATTTCTTCCTTCCTATCCCTAACTCCACAGTAATCCTTATAATTGTCCAATAAAACTATTTCTATATCCTCCTAGTTATGGATGGAGTTAAGGGTTAAGCCCATGAATCATCTCATAGTAGTGTCTTTTAAAATGGAGGGAAATAACTTGAGCTTCTAGGAATCAGAAGTGAGTTCATATGTTTGGCATAAAACCTTGAATTCAAAAAGAACTTGGTTAGAGTATTTTAAAAATAATCCTCAAAAGGTTTGTAGGATGGAGGGGAATATATTTTTCATAGGAACCTAATAATTAAGATCCATTTGTATGGGATCGGTAAATTTTCTACAAACTGGAGGGTTTCCATTGTCTACACCATTGGGGTTATCTACTTCATCATCTATCCTTCCTTGGTAAACTAGTTGTTCAACAAGATGGTTTTGAGTGGGGTTTTGAAGATTTACTCTAATGAATCTACCTCTACGGTCTCTAAGTCTAAACATAAAATACTATCATACTGAGGATAGTTCCCTAACCATCAACGTTTAACTTGATTATTTTTGTTCCACATACTCAAAAGCATAGAAGATTCTTGTTGTCACTACAAGGTATTATTACTTCATAAGAAAGAGTTATGGAAATAAAATTTCTTAATGGAAACTTACCAGAAAATAAGACAAAACTTCTAGGTAACACTTTTAACCTTTGATAACACCTTGAATTCCCTTGAAATGGAACCAAAAAGTGATGAGCGTCATTGATACACGTAATTTAATGATATTATATTTGTTAATCCAATGTGGTGACCATGGTTGTTTCAAACAAAGAGAATAGTAGTATTTTCTCTCAACACATACTTAATAACATAATTAACTGAATAATAACTAACTATAAATATTAAATGTAATCCATGGAAAGTAAACAATATTAAAAACAAAAGATAAATATTTTTAATACAGTTTAATGTTGAAATGGTAAATGTATCAAAGATGATAGAAAATAAATAATGGTAAATATCCCTTCTTGTTGGGGAGGAGGGGATCTTTCCCCTTCTAATGGATCAAGTTTACGGATGAAATTCACTGTTGGTGAGAAAAAAAATTTGGGTGGACAAATAAGGTGTCTCCACCAACATTCACGGGGCTATGCCACTCTACATTTAATAGTAAAACTCCCATTATTGAAAGTAAACTAATCCTAATCCTATCTAAATGTTGTGGGTAGATGAATTGATCAGGTACACATAGGTAAAATCCACTGAACTTATGGAAAAGTGTGTGTTTATGGGCACAAGGGAGGAAATTACATTGATAAGGGGAAAAAGAAAGAAATTAGGAAAGAAAGATTACTGTCATGAGTAGATTACAGAGCTCTCACCCAGTAACTAGAGTAGTTCAACCTTCAATATAGAGGAATGCATAATGAAGCTAGTGAGACCAATGAATTAAAATAAAAAGTTTTCAGATTCATCTATCAAGAACACCAAGTTTTTCTCCAACTCCATACAGGATCAACTATGCTTGCAAATTGGATGAAATACAGAATATAGGAAAAACAAGAAAAGGAAATAGAAGAAGTGTTGGCTTTATTCCATGTGTAGTGATGAATAGAAATATTCAATGAAGATATCATAATTCACATTGCTACATAGTAAAAGTTCTTCAAAATTTGGAATCCTTTAGAATGACGAGGCCATCCCAATTTATAGTAGTAAGAATAGTCCTTTAACCTCCCTCATACGACTCTTCT
Organism: Taxus chinensis; assembly: GCA_019776745.2. Lineage (NCBI taxonomy): Eukaryota > Viridiplantae > Streptophyta > Pinopsida > Cupressales > Taxaceae > Taxus > Taxus chinensis. The sequence continues at coordinate 409,996,774 of CM034151.1, forward strand.
TTTCCATATTCCACTCATGATAGTTTTTTTTCCATGAATTAATTATTTCTCTTACAATTTGAGAAAATAATTATAAAAATTTAAAATAGGTCACTTAAATGAATAATACGAGACAATGGCAAGGCCCAAAAAATAAATAGATGGAAGGGATGAATGGAAATCACTCCTTGCAATGAACTACTTTGAATGCCCCGATGTAGTCATGAAATTTGAGCTAAGATTTCTACCACCAGTGATATTCTAGACTGATGAAGATTTCTCCCTTGAGTAACTTTGAATACATTTCCCAATCCAGTGATGACCTCAAACTGCATAATGCATACACATCTTGGACCACAAAATGAGTGTTTAAAAACACATTTTTGAGGTTTACCGATGCAAGCTTGAGATGACCACATACAATGACCACGATGACCCTCCTTAAAACTTGGTTGATGAACCATTTGACTCATTGAAATAATTAAGATGAATTCACTGTGGATCACCCGGTTCCTTAAGTTATGAAGATGAATTCGCATGACATAACTTGTGATGCCCTATTTTTCCTTTGTAAACCATTACACTCAAGATGATGCTTCCAAGACCTCCGTTAAGTTATCATTACTCCTTTTCAACTCATGAAACCATCTCATTATCCAAAGGGGAGTCCAAAAAGTAATAAGGTGAGTGAAAACAAAGTCATATGCAACTTTTGACTCTCGAAATGAAAACTTTCTATTTTAAGAATATGAGCCCATGCTTTGCTATTTTGGGACATATCACTTTTCTTGCTCCAGTTTCACCTTCTAAACCTTTTACTATATTACATCCTCCTCTATTCTTGAGATATTGCAATTTTTAGCAGGTTGCTCTTTAAGGACCTACTATTTTGGGAAGAAGTCATTTTTTGTCTCACTTTTGTTGGTCTGAAAATATGTCGCGAGAGCATATCTATGGATAAATGAGCCAATAGTGTGTGGGGCATAGCCCCTCTTTGAGACAGCACAGAGAAACTGGTTTATTGCTATTCTACCAGTAGGAATCTGTGCAAATCTCACAATATTTTGCCTTTAGGGGTTTGGGATATCATCCTAGTAGAGGTGCTTCTAAATGTGAAAAGAAAGGAATGGAGAGAAAGATGAGGAAAGAATGGGTTCGAAGGGAGAAAAGAAATGAATTTTAAAGTAGAAAGGTCAGAGGGTTTATGTTTTGGGATTGGTAATAAATGGATCCAAACCTACTTGCATAAACAAACAAAGCAATACTGATGAACAAATGACAAGAAAGTAGAGATAGATCCAATAGAATAAATGCACAGATCTGACATAAGAAAGATTAGATGCCCATAACACACATATTCAGCACAAATTCTTAATATTTGTATTAATGTTTCTTCCATTACAAAATGTACAGAGCCTTTTCTTCTCACTTCTATTTTTTATCTAAAAAGTGTCCACACTTGAATACAACAAGTATTCAAGTATTTATAGAAGGAGGAGAAGAGAGAAGGAAAAAAGAAACCAACAACTAATTACAAAATATCTAAAAGTTAACTGTTGAATTTTGGGACAATTTGGTGGATGACAACATCCCATGGTGCACCATGGATGATGTCATCATTTGCACCAACATACTTTTAGATATTTACAAAAATAAAGCCAAGAGGAGGAAGGCTATTCGTCATCATCTCACGGCTGGAAGGGAGTATCTTACTTCTGCTCAGGAGAGGTAATGTGGAATTGAGCCCGGTACTCCATGAATTTGTTGACCATCGGTTGAAGTTGATCCTAGGAAGGACCTTTGATATGATCGCTGATGACCTTGCACGTCTCCCGTTCATCTCTGAGTTTTTCGGGGGGCTTGAAATATTCATTACCTGCCTCCATCAGGTACCCTACAAAATTTCAATAGGCCATAAGGTTATTGATGGATTCAGTGTCAAAAGTAACTTCTGGCCCTAATCCTTGAGAGAATATCTCTTCAAAGATCCAGATGGTTTCATCTTCCTTCCTCAAGGCGAATGATAGAGTGAGCATGCCCGGAGACATCCTTAGGAAAATTTTCTCCATTTGATGCATTGCATCTAGGGCTTCCTCCTTGACCTTGTCTATCTTCTCCAGGACAAATTCCATCTAATTGACCTGGTAGTCCAAAGGAGCAAGGATTTTGTTGGGTACTCTAGGGTGATCAAAGATGCTGAATTTAACTAAATCATTGACTGAACAGTCAAACATCTTCTGGAATGTCTCATGTTGCAACCTAGCATGGTCCAACTCTTCAGAGATAGGTCCTGCAATCACATGGAGTTCCTTGTTCACTCGACCAATGTTATGATATAACTTGGTGAACTTGACAATTACTTCCTCATTGTCTTTGAGGATCTGGTCTCTCCAGGCAGATACTGCCATTCCTTTTTCACCAATCTTGGCATATTCTTTTATATTATCCTGACTAAGGGCCTCTAGAGTTTCAGTGGTAGTTGTAGGAGGTACACTGCCCATTTTCTGTAGGGCATGGAGAAGATGCTTATTCTGCTCTTTTAGTAGCCTTTTCTCTTCCTTTGCTTATTGAATTTTCTTGCAAAGGGAATCCACCATAGATAGGGCCTCTCCTTGAAGGCTTTCGGATGACGTTCCCATTGTGACCTGCGTCACTATATAATCTGTAGGGGATAGATATTTTTTATCCTTTGTGGGATTGGGATACATAATATCCATTACTCTTTCTCCTGATGCACTCTAATAGAAGTGGGTTATAGGATTTTTATTCTTAGACCCTTTTCTTGGGATGACGGAGAAGTCCATAGGTGTAATGGGGACTTTCCTCTTATGCTGACTCAGGTGCTGGGAGATCCATGCTGGACTTAAGGGAGTGGGCTAGAGGTGGAAGAGGGAGTAGCTGCAGTGGATGAGGGGAAATGGGTCGAGACACTTGGTGGTGGCATCGAGAGAGAGGCCAAGAAAGTGATCACGAGAGGAATAGACACTGTAGAGGAGGTAGTCGTGGGAGTGGAAGGGAGATGAGAGATGAGAGAAGAAATGGTGGGGGACAGCTCTGCGAGAGAAGAGAAAATGGAGGAAGAGGAAGGGGGAACAGTAGAAGATGGGGGAGAGGATACAACCAAAGAAATGGTCGCTTGAGTCAGATGAGAAGGGGAAGGAGGAGAGGGAGAAGGGATGGAAGGAAAATCAACAGTTATAGTAGTTACAACATCCTAAGTGGATATGCCTATTGGAACACTCTCTACCACTTCTTTCTCTAGAGGTACCAGGGTTACAACCTATTCCTGTGTGGTGGGAGGAGATCTCTCAAGAGATTTTTCTTGAGTGGAGCTCGATTCTCCCTCTTTATCTTTACCTTTTCCCTTCGGCAAATGCTTCAGACTAGCAGGTGCATTACCTAAAGGGGACGTGGTGAAATCTACTCCAAGGTAGATGAGACTGTTCATTCTACACCAATGCTCTGTGTGCTGTAATGTGCCCTTAACCATCTCCTCAATGTTCTGAGGCACCTTTGTCCTGTCAATCTCAGCAAATAGCCAGTTGTCCCCATCTGTATCTAGATATACCTGATCAACTTCTTAATTGGTTATTTTGAAAGCTTTTGGAATAATGGCCATGCCATATTGAATAATTTCTGCCAGGGCCAGGTGGGAGTGATCCTTTCTCCTAAGTTTGACCTCGTGATACAGGTCGATGTAGATGTCCTCGATCTATGGAACATGGATCGGATCGAGTTTTTCCTTTGGGAGGTAATTCCGTGGATCAAAGGTTGGCCTTGTCAAGAAATTGTGCTTTAGATTAAGAAGTTCCAGCTCTGTAAACATTCCCCAGGCCTTGATGTGAGAAATGTAGGTGTACCTACCCACTATGAGGTGGAAAGGAGTTCCACCCTTCTTCCTTTTTAGGCACTTCTCGTGATATGTTATGAGCTATCTGGACAGCTCCAATAGGATCAGCTTAGGGCCTGCATACCTCGGTAACTTTGTGGGCTCTCCCAAGAAGTTAGTTTCTCTGAGATAGGTGAAAGTGGGTAATAGCGTAAATAATTCCCCCCACTTCTCGGCTGCTATGACTATGCTCTTGGTCGTTCGACCATGAGTCATATTGGGCCTCAATAGGCAGATGATGACGTAGAAGAAGGCATCATTGATATTGGTGAACTATGGGATGATGTTCTCCAACTTCAATTCTGGGTAGTATTCATATATTTTTACTTGGGGCCATACCCTACATCGGCTCAGTGCTAGATAGTCTCTCTATGAGGCTGTAGTGTAGACTATGTAGGAGTTCATGTAGAACCTCCCCATTGTGGTGAGTTATTGGAGCTGCTCAGATATGGTACTATTGATGATCTCTACCCACTCAAAATGTTGATCAGGAACATTCTTATTCATTATTTCCAGATACCTGAGCATCCATTTGTGGAAGTAATGGGCATCAGAAAGCTCAAATACCCTGCTTAGGAATGTGATGGTATCGCTCAGTTCCTCAGAGAATTCGTTGTAGTGAATAACCTGTGGCCACCTGGTTATTACCTTTTTATTTTTTAGGTACACCTCGTTCATTAACTGGGTGCATTTGTCTTCATTTTCCTCCCATGCCTTGAGGCAGTCTTCTTGGCTTACAACCACAAAATTTTGGTGGTGGGGAATACCTAGCATAATCTCAAAGTGTTGGGCAGTGAGGTTGATTATGACCTCACCCTTTTCGTTCTCGACACACCTTGTGTCTTTGTTATAACACTGGGCTACCACCATCATAAATTCATTATTTACTGCACTAACGGGGATTCCCCTAGTGAAATGCAAACCACTACCCACCACATTGTCCATCTAAGGACTTCCTGTGACCCTTCTAGTTCTAGCCCAAAAATCTTCCATGTCTATATGGCCAAGTTTGGAATATTTGATGTCTAAGTCACATTTGGCCTAGGACTCAGGCATTCTGACCCTTTGATATTTGTATTTCATCTCTTCCTCTATGATTTTGGCCTTACCCTTTGACTTGGTTGGCCTTTTGCTTGATGTAGACATATGTAAATCTGAGTTCAGTTGCTAATCTATAAGAAGAAGGAGAGAAGTCCAATGCAGAAGAGTCATGTTAGCTATTAGATTATCCATCAAGGCTTTACAGAATGATGAGTTAGCAATTCAAAAACTTCTGGGCATAGGGCACAAGAATATTGCAGGCTGCAGGGTCAATAAAGCAAGGCGCACTGATGTGGAGTGTTGCAAGGAAGAAAATAGCGCCAAAGGGCGTAGGGCACAAGAATATTACACATAACATCAATGTTGTTGTAGAAAAATTTGCGCCTGCACCAATACATAAGGTTTTAAACTGGGTACAAATAAGTTTGGTGTTGCATGGGAGCAGGATGCGCTAATGGCGCAGATATGGGACATGTTGCATGGAATTTTGATGTGCCAAGGGGCACAACATTAAAAGGTGTATCACTAACTTTATGTGCGCCAAGGGGGCCTTTGGTGCGGCACAGGAAGAGATTGCATGACAAACTTTGTTGGTGTAAGCAGGGTTGCGCCTACGCCTATGTAAGGATATTCTAGTTTTGTATAGCACAGGAAGGATGCATGCTGCAATTAGGGACAGTGCGCCCTCTTGGCATGACTGTGTTTTTTGTAACAAGGATGGTGATTTCACCAAGACATCCTTCTTATCCGCTATGTCCCCCTTCATTGTGTTTTCTTTCTTCCTGATGATTTACGGTTTTTAGGCCTCCTTCAACATGAATTTTGACAGTGAAGGGGGACAGAGCGGAGAAGATCTAGGTTCATGTTTCTAGACAAAGACCTCCAGGCCATTAGATCTAGAAGGAGAGGAAGTCTGGTTTTGGGGGGAAGCCACTTAGGTTTATATATCTAATCAATGGCAAGCAAAACCATAGCAGAGCAACGAGTAAAAATCACAAGAAAATCAAGAGCCAGTTACCAGAAATATATAGACTGGAAGAAATGAAGTGGGGTCCACGAACGTGACATGAAGATGATGGGAGCGCTGAAAGGTGCAGAGAAATAAAGTTTTCAGGTGTTTTTTAATCATGAAAATGATAGGACAGATGCGCCTATATATAGCAAAAGGTGCAATAAATGTGCCACCAAATTTTTCAAAGGGTGCACCAAAAGGTATGTCGACATGAAAATATTTACACCCTTTGGCGCGGTTATGCATCTGTCAACAAGAAACTATATGCACCTTTGGCACAAATTCAGGACTGTCAACATGGGATTTTGAGTGCTTTGGCACACCTCTTAAGGGCGCAACATTTTTTTTTTGATAGGTTAGCGCATGTGCCTTGGCGCATGCAAGAAAGGCGCATCACGGGAAGGTGCAACAACTGTTATGTTAACATTCCAAAGGGTGCACCATAGGAATACAAGGGGGCACAAATAAATTCCGTGTTGCATGAACAAAATGTGCGCCTAATGAAAAAGGGACCAAAATAACTAAGTTTGAAAAACTGGATTTTCCCGAAAGGGATTTTATGCCATTTTGAATGCTGAGGGACCTTGACAATGACCCAAGACAAAATTGGTATGGTTACCTACAAAATTGCCCTTATCAATTTTGTAGGATAACAACTTTCCATTTTACCCCTTTTCTGATTATCATGAGTGATCGATTTTGCAATTCTGTGGAAATTTCCATTTATAGAATGTGAGGAAGTATAACATATGCTATTTTAATTAAGTGGTGAAAATGACCTTAGTTTGTGATGGGAAAAATGTTTCTGGATTCGGTTCTTCATCGTGTACTCGTGCTCAAAAATTCATCATGATTCAGTTACAAGAGGGCTTGGAAATTAAAAAATAAGAATATATGTTTGGTAAGATCTTGAAGCATGGAGTTACCAAGGAGTGATATTCATAAAAAATCAGTCCTTCATATCTTGAGAAATTGGAAAATTCATCGTGCAAGAACTAGTTTGAAAGAAACTAGATTTTTTGGAGACCCTTTCCTCAAAATTTTGGATGATTTCACCCACCGGATCTTCAGGGACTTGAAAATTTCTTGGAAGAGGGAAAAATGATGATAAAAAAATATCCCTCCATATCCCTAAAAAATAGGGAATTCATGATGTGAAAATTAGTTCACGTAAATCTAGATTTTTCAAGGACCGTTTCCACCGATTTTTCGCGTGATTATGCCAACTGGAACCTTGAGAAGTGGAGAGATAGCTCGATGATTTTTTTTTCTATTTTTTCATGATATCCATTCATGGAGCTTCAAAAATTACAAGTCTCCTTTTCCATCTTGAATTGTGATTTCTCATGCTCGATTTAATCTCGCCCTGTTTGTTCAAAAAAATTCTTAGTCTGCTTAGTTTGAAGTATTTTCTGTCTCATTGTATGGATGCATGAAAACTTTATCCTTCATTTCAATGTCATTGTTAATCCTTCTATATGGCCTTGGATCACATTTAGCCATCTATTATTTGCAATTTCTCTTTCCATGAGGAACATTTTGAATTCTAGGCACGAATGGTGAAGTTTCCCCTGCATTTTATTTTTCCATGGTTGTGTTTTCCCTGTCAAATATTATCTCAATGTCTGCATATACATGTTCATCTCTAATTGGAAAAGGCATGGTGGTTTTATTTGGTGAAATTTTCACTTTTCTAATTAGCTGGTCAAAATTATGAAGTGGCAAAGAAAATTTCTTATTTTTTCCCCGAAGGTGTACACGTGTCATAAGTTGAGCAGTTGCAAGAAAGTGGGACTTTTTGTGTTTTAAGGCATTAAGGAAAAGAGACTAAAAAAGGTAATAAATGCCTAAGGCCCACAAGAGGACATGTGGCCACTTTTAATTCATAAATGGGAAGGCGGGCTATCGAAGCACTTTGAATTTTTTTGGCTTTGTTTTATGAAAAGGAGTAAAGTTATAAAATGATTCGTGACTCCGCGGGCAACCAATTAATGTCACATGTTTGAGTTAGCATTTAAAAGTCAAAGTGGGGAGGTAGGTCGCTAGAGGTTTGTATAAATTTTATCTTTGTTATGAAAAGGAATAAAAGTCATAAAGTAAGCCGCACCCTGTCAACACATAGGAAACCCACGTGTAGGGCCTATATTGAAAGTGGGTGGGTGAGCAAAATTGTCTAAAAGTACTCATTTTTTAAAGTGATACAAAATGTGAAAAAAACCCCCAAACCCGCTTCAACCCAAATATTTTCCATGTGGACGGCTCAAATTTGAAGTTGTGAAAGAAAAAGTTAACGACTATAATACAATACATTTGGTTTTTCTACCATTATTGATCCTAAAAAAACCAGGGACCTTAAGGGATTCAATTGCTTTCATCCTTTTTGGTTAATTCCATGGTCTCTCATTGTTTTTTTCAGTGAAGTACAATCAAATTGATTTTGGAGATCGATTTGTTAATATTAAAAGTGTAAAAGTTAAAATTTTGAAACAGAGTTACTCGGGCACCTGCAGAAAATGAATTATCAATAGAGCAAGATGTAGAGGAAAAGGATACGGAGAAGGAAGCTACATGATCTAAAGAGTATGGACATGCTACTAAAGGAGATAACCAGATGCCCCAATTAAAACAACTGGAGAAAATAATTGAAAAATATTATCTTTTGTGCACCTGGCAGATTTTGGGTGTAAATTTGTTAAATATCACTTTCTGGAATAAATATGTAACAAACAAAGTATTCCTTGAATATTCTTCTTTTAGGGGGAAAATTTGGGATGAGTGAGTGAGTGCAATTTTATAAATTCAATGAGAATACTCTTACATAAGGGGGGTTAATTTTTCTAAGAAAGTTTAAGAAAAACCATTTTTCCCGAGAGACCATCTGAGAAACCTATTTATTTCCCTGTGTTTGTAAATTTAGTCATGTCAAGATGGTTGCAAGTGTACATCCATTGAAAAGCTATGATATTATTGAAGAAACTCTCCCCTGTTGATAAATCTAGTGAACCTTGAATGAATTTGTGTTGATCATCAGTATAGTTGTGTTTTCTTTTATTTCAGAATGTTTTCAAATAATTTTTCATGTTCCTATTGCAATATTATGTTAAAATCCCTCTGAGTCACACAAGATCTTATCCACGTGGTAGTATTGTGGCAATTACAATTTCGTTTTGAGGAGATCTTTCATCTTTTAATGAAATAAGCAATTTAAAATCATTTTACTTCCACTGTGTTGACAAATATTGTTTGTTAGCCTATGAGTGTATCTTAGGCATGACTAATCAGGGATTTCCAATGTTTAATTGAGTCTTTAACACAAGCCTTTGTGTCAAATTCTTGAAGATTATGAAATCATGCATCTCTGGGCCTCCATTGATACACACCTTCTGGTTGAAGGAATAGTTTTGCTATTTTGAAGCATTTTGTCGTTGAGTGTTCCAATATTTGTAAAGGATCTCAAATATCTAGTATAATCAACTTTATCTTGCTTAACTTCCCACAAAAAACTTCTCAAATGATAAATCCTACATAAACTACCCCTTTTTGTACTATGTATCCACAAATTGAACAAATTCCACTACTAAAATATGCAGAGACAAACAGGTTTCGATTATTGTCTTTAGTAACCTGAACCTTGTCTAGAAAACATCTCCACTCTCTAGTGTGACAACTCCTGAGAGTTAGATTGTGTTGTATTGATCATATTTTATCAATATTTTCATGAAAATTGTGCAAAGAAGGATCTTTTGATGTCCTTCACCAATACGGGTTAGAGAATGGGTCCTCCCACCCTAGTTGAAGGCACAACATAAAGTAGTGAGGGTGTAGCAAACCCTTAGTAAGGTGCTATCCATTTCTTCAATGCCTAAGTAACAAAGAGTCAGTTGAATCCCCTCCCCAGATAAAAAATGACTTATGTCATGATTTGTCTATCTCTAAGCATCCTGCCAGTTTTGTGATGTTGCTCAGCCCTCACAGAAGAATCAATTTGGATACCAACATAGAAGTGGCATCAGTTCTAGGGATTGTTTGTACAAATGCATACACATAATGACCCTAGTAATGTTTCTTACATGTGTTAAGTGAAAATACGTTGTTTAAACATCATCCTTTGTTGAAATTTGTAAGATTTGTGTAAGATTACAAGTTCATTGTGTAGTATTTCTAGTTTCTAGTGGTTATTGCACTAAATTTTCATCAATAGTGATAAATGCGGGTAAAGGAAGATCAGATCTGTTAAGATTTGTAGAAATTAATCATTGATAGACACTTGGCAATTACTTAGAGTGCATCTGCACAAATAAGGTGAAAATCATTAGTGGCGACTATGTGTTGAATTGAAATTTTGATGATTACCAGTGTCTTAACCTGTGTCAAGTGATATTTTTCATTAATCTATGCAAAGATAGAGTGAAGAAGGAATTTCTTCACCAAGGATCCTACTAAAAAGTTATTTCTATAACTAGGAAAAGAAAATTCAGAAGGAAAACAAGTCTCGAAAGTTGTTGGAAATCAAGAATAAAAAACGAGATATCAGTTCTGAAATGTGATCAATCTATGGTTGAAGATTACCATACGTCTTCAAGTGATTCTGAACCAAGTAATATTTATATAAATTTGAGTTCTCCAACCGAAGAGGGGCCATCATTTTTTTCTGAGAAGTGTGCCTCTCAGTTTTCCCCTATTTATTCCAAGGTTTATAGGGCTTTCTAAGAAGCTGAGTCATTAGAGAATATATATTTTGAAAGCTATACTCATGTGCTCTGAATACGCCTCATTCCCTATCATTTTGTTTCTCCTGTAAATTCACCGCCTAAAGGCAATATGGCCCAACCTCCACCTAGACCTCCATTTGTTGTCAACACTTTTGAACCTATAGATTTTAGATGTATGGATGGATATCCTAATATGGTTCCACAAGATGTCAGAAAGAGGTTGCCAAACTTTCAAGGGAATAATGCCATCACTGGTGACCACCATTTAATACTCTTTTTCAATATGATGGAATATTTTTAAATTGAGTTTGAAGATGTGTATATAAAACTATTTATTCATACTCTTAAGGAGGATGCACTTGACTGGTACCAGGATTTACTAGATAATTCAATAGATTCATGGACCAAGATGAAAAATGTCCTTAGATTGCAATATGGGGATAAGAAAAATCCCAGGTTCCTTCTATCTAAATTTGAAAATATAAAGAAGAATCCAAACAAATATGTCCATGATTTCAATACTAGGTTCAATAAGACTTTGAATAGGTTACCTATAATCCTAAGGCTAAGTGATGAGTCATGTTTGATAAAATATTCTGACGCTTTTGATAAAAAGGCTTCTTATTACTTGAGAGATAAGAACCCGGGAACATTGAGGCAGGATTTCACCATGGCCTTACAAATAGAAAATAACATCAAAGTAGTTAGTAAGCCTCCTAAGAGGGAAGGTGTTAAGTTGATCAATTCTGAAAAGCCTCAATAAGGTAAGGCTATAGATCTAGAAGAGGTTGTCAAACTTTGGTTACAGCAGTTAAAGAGATATCATACAAACTGGCCAGAGCAGAAAAAGGGATTGGAAAAAGTTCCCAGGGTCAACACAAGCCACACGATCAGGAGATATTTGGAAATCATCTCAGAGGTGATCATAGACCAGATGAAAGAGGAAATACGATTGTGGAATTAGGAAATAAATAGCCTCAACCCAGGGAGAATAGATTGGTTCTTGATCCTTTGACTACCAAGGTTACTACTATGGAGGAGGCCAATGTTATCGAGTGGTGTGATAGGTGTTTATTACAACACTCCGCATTTGATGTAGATCAATAAGTTGAGGAATCAGATGATGATGAGATGTATGATGATTTTTGCATGATGGAATTCCATGCAAACTCAAGGCAGGGGGCAACCTCAACTGAATTGATAAGTGCTAGAACTGTTGAAAATTTATGGGATTGTGTTCACAGGGTATTACCTCTTCCTCCTATTGATACTTTTGAAATTGATATGGTGCAAGAATTTTATCTGCCTAATCATGATTTTGAATACTTAAGGGCATTGATGATTAAAAAGTATGATGGAGGGACCCCTTCTGAAGAGGACAGGAAACTATTGATGAATTCAGTAGTTACTCAGGAGAAAGAATATAACACCAGAAGTAAGGTTGTCAAAGGGGGAGGGCCACAAACCAAGCCAAAAATTTTAGTTCTTACCAATATCCCAAAGGAAACCCCTAAGAAAGATACATACGGAAAAGGCCTAACTACCCCAAATAAAACATGTACTTCTGACGATGCCCAGACTGTGAAGACTTCCATATTATCATATGAAGTTGTGAATCTCCCTTCTAACACTTCCCTACCCAAATATGTTCCTTGTGACATAGCTCAAATCTTGAGTCAGATCAAGGTTACTGTTCCAATTGTTGAATTACTTAGAATCCATTAAAATAGGAAAAGGGCATTCGAATATTTGGGATTTAAGAAAGAAAAAATTACTCAGGGAAAAAGTGTTGATAATGTAGAGCTTCCTCCTATTATTGCAGAATCAGAAATACCACAAGCATTGGAGGAACTAGGTGAATCATCTGAGGTATATTTTGGAACTTCTCTGGTTGAATCTCAGTTGGATTTCGATCCATTTTTTACTAGTTTTATTATTAAATATAGGATGGTACATAACTACATTTTTGATTCAGGAGCCTCATGTAATGTAATGCCTCTTGAGGTAATGAATGAGTTAAATATCAAGGTAGCAGTAGATTTTGGGAAATGTATTGCTATGGATTTAAGAGAAGTTCCAATAATTGGATATGTCAAAGGATTAGTAGTGCAACTGGAAGCTTATCCAGGAAAGTACTTAACCATGAATGTAGTTATTGTGGATTGTACTGCCAAATGGGGGATGCTATTATCCAAAAAATGCGCAGCTAGTATGGGTGGAAGTGTGCAAATGGACATGTCTTATGCAACCATACCAATTGAGGGCAGCCTTGTGAATTTATATGGTGAGAAGAAAATGTTACATCTCATTGAGGACCCTAATAATGCTTCTTATGAAGTACTGTACACAAATGTTGATGTTGATAACTTTGTGGGATATGTGGATTGTAAGGAGCATAGAATTTAGGAGTGCAAGTATCCTGAGTAGGTAGGTTCACCTTGGAATCTAATGTTTTATGGAGCACGTTCTAGATTTGGTAATGGTGTTGGTGTTATTTTGATATCTCCAAGCCAAGAGGTTTTTAACTTTTCTTTTAAACTCAATTTTGAGTGCACAAACAATATTTTTGAGTATAAAGCATTGCTCTTGGGTCTAAGGATTGCATGGAAATATAGTATTAGAGACATTTTTGTTAAATGAGATTCAGAGTTGATAGTCAAGTAAGTTAGAAAATTGTATGCAACAAAGAATCAAAGAATGAAACAGTATAAGCATGCAGTTTGGGACTTCATTGAAATGTTTTATTCTTTCAATATAATACATCATGATAGGAGCTATAATACTGTAGCAGACAAATTGGAAGTATTGGGATCTAGGTTTGAAAATTGTATAATTTCTCCCTATTGTGAATATGATATTGAAATATTGACCACGTTGTGTGTCCCTGATAATATCAAGCACTGTCAGGTGTTTGAAGATGATGCTTAGGTCAAAATGTTCCTACAAAATAAAGGAGAATTTTCCAATCAACGTATAGAATGGGAACCAATGGTTTATGTAGCTGAAGGAAAGGAGACCTTATTTGGTAAGGACATTATTCAGTTGAAGACTAATACTATTCTCAGAGGGTTGGTTGCACTAGAATCAATTTTTGATAATTTTGACTGCATTGTCAACAAAAACATGTCAGACTCGACAAATGTTGAAGAATATGACCTGGGCACAAAGGATAACCCTAGGAGAATATGGCTATGCAGTAGCTTGAATAGAGAAAAAATAGTCATGTGTCCAATTGCTAAAAAAGTACCAGGAATGCTTGGCTTGGTCATATTAAGAACTGAAAGCACACAGGGAAGACCTTTTTCAACATGAAATACCCCTAGAAGCTAATTCTATGATGTTTAGGTAAAATAAAATACCAATTAATCCACTCCTTTCCTCAAAAATTCAAGAAGAGTTGAAAAAGTTAAGGAATGGAGGAATTATACAGCCTACAAGATACTCATCATGGGTAACAAACCTGGTACCTGTTCAAAAGAAAAATGAGGATATAAGATTGTGTTTTGACTTCAAAAATTTATATAAGGCATCAATTAAGGACAACTATCTGTTTCCAAATATGGATAACATGTTGCAATCATTTACTAGTTCTGAGTTGTTATCCACTTTGAATGGTTTCTCAGGGTATAACCAAGTGGTTTTGAAGCATTCAGAGAGAATCAAAACCAATTTTACCACTGCATGGGGAACCTATGTGTATGTCAGAATGTCGCTTGGCCTGATGAATGTTGGAGCCGCGTTTCAAAGAGAAATGGATGTAGCATTCCCAGGATATATAAATGACTTCATTGTTGTGTATTAGGATGATGTGACAATTTTTTCAAGAAAGAGAAGTGATCACTCGCAACATTTAGAAAATATGTTGATAAGGTGTAGGGAATATGGTATCTCACTGAACCTTGAGAAATGTCATTTTGGGGTTCAAAAGGCTAAGTCTCATGGACATATTGTATCAAAAGGAGTCATGATTGATCCTAAGAGAGTGGAAGCCATTAGCAAAGTTACAATTATAAGAACTAAAAAGGGAATTCAATCCTTTTCGGGTAGATAAATTTTATTAGGAGGTTTATTTCCAAGTTTTCTGAATTGACTATCCCAATCACTAATATGTTGAAGAAAGATCAGAGTATCAAATGGGAAGAAATAGCTATTCAGGCCTTTACTAGGATTAAGGAAGCATTGAAGAATGCCCCTATTTTAGCAGCTCCTGATTATAAAAAGGCTTTCCAAATTTTTTCCTTTTATTTTGAAAGTACCATTGCATTTTTCCTATTACAAAAGGATGATGAAGGAGCTAAAAGGCCAATTTCTTTCTTTAGTAAAGCATTACAAGGATCAGAATTGAAGTATACTATCATAGAGAAACAAGCCTTTGCTTTGGTCAGGGCCAAAAAAATATTTAGGCCATATATTTTGATTTCTAAAGTTATATCTTATGTTCTCCATGCCATGGTTAAGGATATCCTATTAGAGATGGATATTTCAAGTAAAAGATATCTATGGGAAAATAAATTGCAAGAATATGATATGGACATCCAAACTACAAAATTGGTCAGAGTATTGGGCCTAGCAAGGCTAATGGTAGAAATAAACCTGTAGGCAGTTGAGATAAATGAGGTTGAAGAATAAATATTGAATATTATTGAGAAAGTGACAAATTATGAATGGTAAAAGGATATTATTTTGTATCTCAAACATCTGCAATCCCCTGAGTACTTAGGAAAGAATCAAAATAGAGCACTTAGATTGGCTTCCCAAAAATACATCATCATTGATTATGGGTTAGCTTGGAAGAACCCTAAGGGAGTTCTTTTGAGATGTATCATTGAAGATGAAGCCCCAAAAATAATTGATGATTTCCATGGAGGAGTTTTTGGAGGGAATTTTGTTGGAAGAGTCACAACTCATAAAATTTTAAGGGCTAGTTAGTGGTGGCCAAATATTTTTAAAGACATAACTCTACTGGTGAGGAAGTGTGAGAGTTGTCAACATTTTTCAAGAAGATTGAAATCTTCAGGCTCCCTCCCTTTGCATCCTGTATCAATTAAAGCCCTAGTTAAGTAGTGGGGAATGGCCTTCATTGGTGAGATTTCAGATTCTTTAAGTGTAGGCCACAAGTGGATATTAGTGGCCACTGATTACTTCACCAACTGGGTGGAGGCAATACCTACCAAAAAATCTATCCACCAAATTGTTATGTAATTCATTCTGAATCATATAATTTACAGGTTTGGAGTGCCTACTAAGATAGTTACCGACAATTCTATGAGTTTTCGAGCCAAACCTTTGGTAGCCATGTGTCATGAGTATGGGATCAATTTAGCATATGATTAAAATTACAATCCCCAAGGTAATGGACAAGCAAAATCAAGAAACAAGAATTTTTTGAAGATAATCAGGATAACCTTGGAGTTAAACAAACGAAAGTGGGGTGAGCAATTGAAATTTGTGTTTTGGGCTGATAGAATCACTATTAAAAGAGCTATTGGAAAAATTCTATTTGAGTTGGTGTATGGAACTCAAGCTCTACTTCCCCTGCATATGTAATTATCTTCTTATCAATTTATTCAATAATTGGAGGACCAGGAGGTTAGTCCCTATGATGCTCATATCCATCAAATTATTGAATTAGATGAAGAGAGAAGAGAATCCCATCAATGACATGTGAAGTTCAGGGATAAATTAAATAAATTGTTTGATAAAAAGGTAACTCTAAGAGTTTTCAATGTTGGATATCTTATTATATTGTGGGATAGTAGACACGAGGATAAGGGAAAGAATGGAAATTTTGATGCATTATGGATGGGCCCTTATTCTATTGACATTCGGATTTGTGAGCATGACTTTTTCTTAAAAGACCTAGATGGGAAATTGCTTGAGTTGCATGTTAATGGTAGGCACTTGAAACATTTCCTTGACTGATTTCTTAGAATCAAGTTACACATCATTGTATAGTGTATAGTCATTTGGTTTGTTCTATTTTTTGTGTTTTTTCTGTCTCGATTTGTTCTGGTCCTTGGTGACTAGTTTTTGTTGGTTTCTTAGTTCGTTTTTGGGAAGTTGGTTATTGTTTCTTTATTTTAGAGGCCATTTCTTGACTCAGTTGTCCAATGGATTTTTGGCACATGGTTTACTATGTTGTTCTTGCGGAACTCACTGGGAGTGCCCATCCCCAAGTCGGAGCCGATGTTGGTGCTCAATTTAATCTCTCCCTGTTTCTTCAAAAAATTCTCAGTCTGCTTGGTTTGAAGTATTTTTTGTCTCCATGTATGGATGTGTGATAACTTTCTCCTTCATTTGTATGTCATTGTTAATCCTTCTCTATTTCCATGGAGCACATTTAGCCATGTATTATTTGAAATTTCTCTATCCATGAGGAACATTTTGAATTTTGGGCGCGAATGGTAAAGTTTCCCCTATATTTTATTTTTCCATGGTCATGTTTTCCCTGTCAAATTTTATCTCATCATATACAGATATGTGTTCATCTCTAATTGGATAAGGCATGGTGGTTTTATTTGGTGAACTTGTCACTTTTTTTAAAAATGTCAAATTGGCCCCACGGCTCTGTTGATTTCTAATTGGCTAGTCAAAATTATGAAGTGGCAGAGAAAATTTCTTATTTTTCCCCGAAGTTGTACACATGTCATAAGTTAAGAAGTTGCATGAAAATGCACAATTTTTTGTTTTAAGGTGTTATGGAAAAAAGAATAAAAAGGTAAAATAAATGCTTAAGGCCCACAAGATGACATGTGGCCACTTTTAAGTCAAAATTGGGAAGGCAGGCTATCGGAGCACTTTGAAGTTTTTTGGCTTTGTTTTGTGAAAAGGAGTAAAGTTATAAAATGATCTGCGACTTTGCGGTTGACCAATTAATGTCACATGTTTAAGTTAGCATTGAAAATTCAAAGCGGGGAGGTTGGTCGCCAGAGGTTTTTGTAACTTTTATCTTTGTTATGAAAAAGAATAAAATTCATAAAGTAATCCGCAGCCCCGTCGACGCCTAGGAAATCCACTTGTAAGGCCTATATTAAAAGTGGGTGGGTGGGCTAAATTGTCTAAAAGTAATCATTTTATTTAAGTGATACAAAATGTTAAAAGCACCCCCAGAACCACTTGAACCCAAATCTTTTCCACATGGATGGCTGAAATTTAAATTTGTGAAAGACAAAGTTAACGGATGTGATACAATGCATCTGGTTTTGCCTCCATTATTGCTCCTACACAAACTAGGGACCTTAAGGGATTCGATTTATTTCATCCTTTTTGGTTAATTTTATGGTCTCTTGTCATTTTTTTCAACAAAGTGCAATCGAATTGATTGTGGAGCTCGATTTGTAAATATAAGAAGTGCCAAAGTTAAAGTTTTGAAACAGAGTTGCTCGGGCACCTGCAGAAAATGAATTATCAGTAGAACAAGATGTAGAGGAAAAGGATGCAGAGAAGGAAGATATATGCTCGAAAGAGGATATACATGCTACCAGAGGAGATAACCAGATGCCCTAGATAAGACAATCGGTGGAAATAATTGAAAAAGCTTATCTTTTGTACACCTAGCAACTTTTGGGTGT